>PVKA01001430.1:0-88857 GCA_004027165.1 Ctenomys sociabilis | reverse complement strand
GTGTGGTCAACATTCTCATATTTTCAAACAGACGTACATATTTAGAAAACTTGAAAACACAATTTTAAATTTGTGAGGAAGTAGAAGATACACAGAAAGGCAAAAAAAAAAAAAAAAAAAAAAAAAAAAAAAAAAAAAAAAAAAAAAAAAAAAAAAAAAAAAAAAAAAAAAAAAAAAAAAAAAAAAAAAAAAAAAAAAAAAAAAAAAAAAAAAAAAAAAAAAAAAAAAAAAAAAAAAAAAAAAAAAAAAAAAAAAAAAAAAAAAAAGCAATGCTGGCCTGAGCATGGTGGAGCATGCCTATAAGCACAGCATGCAGAAGGCTGAGGAAAGAAAACCACTCGAGTGCAAGACCAGCCTCAGCTACAAAGTGAGCTCAAGGCCAGCCTGAACTGCACAGTGGTATCCTGTCTCAAAAAGACAAAAAAACGTCTGTAACAATAGCAAATGGGAGGCGTCACAATCCGGATTTAACATTGTACTACAAAGCTACAGTGAGGAAAAAAGCATGATGCTGGAACAAAAGTAGACATGTAGATCAATGGAACAGAATTGATTCAGAAAAAACTTGAAGTACACACAGCTATATAATCTTACACAAAAGAGCCAAAAACATAGCATAGGGAAAACACAGACTCCAATAAATGGTGCTGGTACATGTGAATCTGATATTTGAATACATTCACATGTATTCAAATGGTACATGTAGATTGAAATTCATTTGTATCTCATTTTGAATTAAAATCAAAATAAATCAAGTATCTCAATG
This sequence comes from Ctenomys sociabilis, assembly GCA_004027165.1. Classification (NCBI taxonomy): domain Eukaryota; kingdom Metazoa; phylum Chordata; class Mammalia; order Rodentia; family Ctenomyidae; genus Ctenomys; species Ctenomys sociabilis. Next base: position 88,091 of record PVKA01001430.1, on the reverse strand, counting down.
CTTAAGAAACTATCTTCTAGAAAACAGAAGAGGGTAAACTCTTGAAGGCAAAGGTATGGTTATGAACTTTCTGAAAGGAATATCAATGGCTCAAGAAGTAATACCAAGAATGAGCAAATGAGATCATGGAAAAATTAAGTATTTTTTTGCAGAACAGAAGATAATAACCAAGGAAATAAAAGGAGAAATCATAGAATTGGGAAAAACCGGCAGTTATGCTCAAACAGAGAACTAATATCTAGATTACATACATAACTCAATGAAAAATTAACTCTCTATATAAAAGCTCAATCAAAAAATGGGCATCCTGGGGGCCAGAAGATGGCTCAGTAGAATAAGTGCTTTCCTGGCAAGCACAATGGCCTGAATTCAATCCCCAAACCCCTGTTCACCCCCTGCAAAAAAGGCATCCAAAATGAATAGTCTCTTACAAGAAGAACAAGTGGCCAAAGAATACATGACAAAAATGTTCAGCATCTCCGAAGCTTGCAAAGTTTAATAAAAACAATACTTACTTACATTATACACCAGCAAAAACAGCTATCAACAAGCAATCAATCAAATAGTAGAAAAGGCTGGTGAAGCTATAAAAGGAACCCTTCTACTTTATTGATGAGAATATAATCTAGTGCAACTGTGTAAATGAAGATTCCTCAAAAAACTAAAACTAAACATTTCATTTGACTCAAGTATTTTTTTCTAATCATCATTCCAAATGATTCAAATATATCATGTTACTGGAATATATGCATACACAATTCATAATAGCTGATATCTGAAAGCAGCCTCTATGTGTGTTAACAGATAAATTGTTAAAGAAAATGTGCTATTTTCCACAATGGGTTATTGCTTTCTTGTAAAAGGATAAACTTGAAACATTTGAGGTAAAATGGCTGCATCTTGAGACCATAATATTAACTGAAATAAATTAGAAAAGTAAGCTTATATATTGACTAAATTCCCCTATATGAAAAATTTATCTTATGAAGAGAAATTCCCTCATAATTTTTTCTCATAAACTATAAATAAATCAAAAGTAAGTTAAAACAGATAAAAGAGAGGCACAAAATAGAACTTTCTCAAATGCAAAGGTGATCAAGTATTAGAGAAAGAAAGCAGGAGAAGATGGAAACATGACAAAAAGTAATTAAGAGGTGTTATACAGGTTAAACAACTTTTCACTAGAAAATCAAGCATTACATACTGTCAAAATGTAAACAACAATTAAGACAAATTGTGTAAATAAAACATTTATAAAATCTACAGGAAAATATGACTTTCATGATGAGTAAGAGTATCCATGATTTCTGATTCATTCATTTCTTCATTCAAGGGCATATTGACAGCCCACAATTCTGAGAGAAGTGGTAATATTGAAGGCCCAAAAATAATTTGATATAAATTATCTCACTGAAGAAGTACATTTTAAGCATGAAAACATTTTTTATAATTTTATTGAAAAATAAATAATAATGAGACAATTTCAAAATCAACTAGTAGGACAATTTCAATAATAAATACATTGCATATTGCTGTCTTAAGGTTTAGTGCTTGGACAACATGCAGACATGATTTCCTGCCCACAAATACTAATATAATAAATCTTCTTATGCACTGAATTAAGAGAATGTAGCTGTATATGTATCCTATTTTGAATATATAGATAAAAAATGGTCATTTATTTGTATTTCCATTTTCATTTAGTTTTGTCAGAGAAGGGTATTCCATTGTCATTTAAATATTGTAGGTGTGTGTTATCTTTTTATTTATTTATTTATTTATTTTTTATTTTATTTTTTTTTTTGTCTTTTTTTGAGACAGGGTCTCACTATGCAGTTCAGGCTGGCCTTAAGCTCACTTTGTAGCTCAAGCTGGTCTTGAACTCACAACAATCCTCCTGCCTCAGCCTCCCAAGTGCTGGGATTACAGGCATGCGCCACCACGCCCGGCTTGTAGGTGTGTGAATTCAGCAAAATATTCCAATATAGTCCAGTAGTCCACAATAGTAGTGGCTTATCCATTTAACTGGCAATGCTAGAAGTTGTTGACTTGAGCCTTTTACAACTCAGCCTATTAATATGACTTTACATTTATACCTCATTTTTGTACTTTTCTGCTGAATAGTTAAGACAAAGGCAAAGCAAGACCTATAAAACAACAATGGTAAATTTTGTACCTGATAATACCAGTCAAGACCCCTGAGGATTTATCCTGAAAAACTGTATCACATTCTGTAGATCCTTTGTCAGTGTCAGCCACATGGATATGTCATTACCATTGCTTGACCAATTTGCTCTCTGTGAAAGCCTGAGAAATAATTTTCTCTCCATATGACTCTCCTTAGGCACATGCTACATCATTGATCACTTTCCTCTGAGGCCTCATGATCTCCTTGGTCATAAAATTTGGGACACAATTGAATTCCATGATGTTACAGTACAGGTTATCCTATGTCCTGAGTCTTCACTGACCTTGAAAGGCTAGGGACAAAATTTTGGCTGTACTTGCAGCCCTTCTTTTTATTTAACATTTGGTCTGCAAACTTAGTCAGTTAACCATCAAGAAAAAAAGCTTATTATTACTCTATAACATATGCATTTGGGTTTAGCCTAACTGTCTGAATACCAAACATCTTAGGCATAATATGGAACAGGTATTTTCCATCAAATATTGATATGTTAAACTTTAAGTCCCTACAGAATATGAAGAAACAAAATATAAAACATAAATTATATTTTAAAAATTAGAATAAGCAATTACATATTTTTACATAGAGATATAGAAATCTATACAGCATTGTCAGAGGACAGTCCTATGATTTTTTTTCTAATAACTTTTTTCATTTATTACACATTTTAAACAAATATTTACTTGAGAGACAGTATGGCAATAATAGGTATGTCAGGAAAAGCATTATGTATTTAGCAGACCAGAATGACAGACATTCCAAACATGACCCTAGTATTACACATTTTCATCCACCAAGGAGTGTGTATTTATCTCATATGCCCATTTCTGGATTGGGTCATTAAGTTTGAGGGCCGTAATATCTTAGTTCTTTATATTTTCTAGAGAGCAGACCTTTGTCTGAGTGCTTATTAGTTAAGATTTTTTCGAAATTTGTGGGTTGTCTTTTCACTTTGTTGATGATTTCTTTTGACGTGGAGATCCTTCTCAATAAGAGTTCAACCCAGTTGTTAATTCTTTCAAGTGTTTCCCATGCAAATATATGTTTGTTCATGTAGTTTTTGCCTACCTTTATGTCTTCAACTGTTCCCCCTATTTGCTCTTCCAGGAGATTGAGTATTTCTGTTTTACTGTTTAGATCTTTAATCCATTGTGACTTTAGCTTAGTGCATGGTGATAGAGCTGAGTCAAGTTTTAGTTTTCGGCATGTAGAAAACCAGTTTATCCAGGACCATTTGCTAAAGAGGCTATCGTTCTTCTAATATGCGTGTGTGGCAACTTTGTCAAAGATCAAGTGGCTGGTATGTTCATAGAGGCCTCTGCATCTTATTCCATTGATCCTCAGGTCTAGTTCATTGCAAATACTATGTTGATTTTATTACAGTTACTTTGTAGTATAATTTCAAGACAGGAATTGTGATGCCTTCTGCCTTGTCGTTTTGGGCCAGGATTGTCTTTGTTCTTCTATGTCATTTCTGGTTCCAAATAAATTTTAGGAATGATTTTCTATGTCTGGGAGGTATGTTGGTGGCAGTTTGATAGGGATTACATTAAATCTGTGCAAGATTTTGGAAATATGGCCATTTTCATGATGTTGGTTCTTCCTATCCAGGAGCATGGAATATCTTTCTATTTTCTGAAGTCTTCTATAAACTCTTTTCTTAGGATGTTGTAATTTTCCATGAAAAGTTTTTTGACTTCCTTGGTTAGGTGAATTCCAAGGTAATTCATTCTCCATGGTGATATTGTAAAAAGTATTGTTTCTATAGTTTCCTTTTACGTGTATTTGTTATCTGTGTAGAGGAATGGTATAGAATTTTGACTGACTTTGTATACTGCTATGCTACTGAATTTCTGTATCAATTCTATGAGTTTCTTGGTGGAACTTTTTGGGTCTGCCAAGTAAAATATCATGTCTTCTGCGAAAAGTGACAATTTAACTTCTTTTTTTACCTATTTATATTCCTTTTATTTCTCGCTCTTTTCTAATGGTGTTGCTAATGATTCCAAAACTATATTGCATAGGAGTGGTGATAGAGGACATCTTTGTCTCATACCTGATCTAAGAGTAAAAGATTTCAGTATTTTCCCATTTAGAATTATATTAGCAATTGGGCTGTCATAGAGGGATTTTATCAAATTGAGGCCATCCATTCCAATTTTTTGTGGGGTTTTGAACATGAATGAGTGTTGGACATTTTCAAAAGCCTTTTCTGTATTAATTGAGGTGATCATGTGGTTTTTAGATTTCAGTTTATTAACATAGTTTATTACATTTATAGATTTTCAAATATTGAACTATCCTTGCATCTCTGGGATGAATCCTACCTGGTATGGTTATGATCTTCTTGATGACTTTCTGTGTTTGCCAAGATTTTATTGAGGATTTTGGCATCTATGTTCATGAGGGAGATTGGCTTGTACTTCTCTTTTTTTGTTGTGTCTTTCCCTGATTTTGGAATCAGTATAATATTTGCCTCCAGAAATGATTTTTTGAGGACTGCTTCCTTTTCAATTTCATTGAAAGGTTTGAGGAGTTTAGGGATTATATCATCTATAAGTTTCTTGCAGAATTAATCTGTGAATCCATCAGGACTTGGACTTTTCATTGTCGGCAGGATTTTTATTACATTTCATAAAATGTTGGCTGTTATTCGCTTATTGAGGGTTGCTATATCTTCTTGGTTCATTTTTGGTAATTTGTACCTTTTGAGGAATCTCTCCATTTTTTTTTCTGTGTCTTCTATTCTGTGCGCGTAAAGATTCTTGAAGCAGCTATTGATTATCTTATGTATTTCCACCTTTTTGTGATTTCACCCTTTTCATTCCTTATTTCTTGTATTTTAACTTTTTCTTTCCCCTTTATGAGGAGATTGGCTAGGGGCTTATCAACAAACATTATTTAGTCTTTGCACTAATGGTGATTGGACAGGATACTACGTCGGCTTCTAGTACTATGGACAACCACTAGGAAAATAACAAGTTAAAAAGTATTAATTATTGAATCTTTGATATAATTCATTTATAAAAAATAAGAAATGTAAACAGCTACACTCTCTTAATTTACTGATAAGAGATATCTGCTCTACTAATGTCTGTAAGTATAATATCATGTATGCACCTTGTACAATACCAAAACGTTATGAAAACAGTTTGCAATGTATTAATTTATCGAATCTGTCCTGTTTGTACTTCAATAAAAAAATAATTTAAAAAACTTTATATAGGAATTCAAAGAAACAACTTTTTGATTTCTGGATTCTTTGAACTCTTTTCCTCATCTCAATTGAATTAATTTCTGCTGTAATCTTTATGATTTCTTCCTGTCTTTGGGCTTAGGTTTGGTTTGCTCTTTATTTTCTAGATATTGGAGGTGCAACATTAGGGTGTTTATTTGTTCCTCTTCTGTTTTCCTAATGTGTGAGTTCATAGCTAAAATTTTCCCTCTAAGAACTGCTTTCACCACATCCCATAAATTCTGGTCTGTTGTGGTTGAATTTTCATTAAATTGGAGGTATTGTTGAATTTCTTGTTTAATTTTTTTCTGTGATCCATTGTTTGCTGAGTAGGGTGTTGATCAATTTCCATGAATTTAGCGGTTTTTCTGGTTTCTTTTGTTCTATATTTCCAGTTTCATTGCACTGTGGTCAGATAATATGCATGGGATAATTTCTGTTTTCTTGCATACACTTAAGCATGATATTTGGCCTAGTATGTGGTCTCATTTGAAAATGACCTGTATTCAGCTGACAAAAATGTGTATTTGGCTGTGGTTGGGTGTAATATTCTGTATATGTCCACCACATCCATTTGTTCCAAGCTCTATTTCAGTTCTGCTAATTCCTTGCTAATTTTTTGTCTGGTTGACCGGTCTTTTTTGAGATAAAAGGGTGTTAATATCTTCTGCTAAGATTGTGGTTTTAGATATTAGGTTTTTCATGTTCATTAAGATTTGTCTTACATAGTTCGATGCTCCTGTGTTTGATGTATAGATATATGAGTGTTACCTGTTTCTCTTGAATTTTTCCCCTAACCAATATATAGTGGCCTTCTTTGTGTCATTTGATCATTCTTAGTTTGAAGTTGAGAATGTCTGAGAAGAGAATTGCTACTCCTGCTTTTTTCTGAGATGCTGGGGCATGTAGTATTTTTTTCTATCCTTTGACTTTAAGCCTATGAATGTCTTTTTGAGTTAAGTGTGTTTCTTGTACAGGGCATATTGTTGGATTTTGTTTCCTAATCCACTGTGCCAGTCTGTTTCTCTTAATTGGTGAATTGAGCCTATTTACATTGATGTTTATAATTGAAATATGTTGAATTATCATTGTCATGATATTTATCTGCTATTTTTTATACATTTTTAACCTGTGTTTAATTGTTTGCCCTGTTCAGGAGGTTCCTTCCATTCTCATTCATGGATTTCTGGTCATGGTGGTCTCTCTCTAAAACATCTTTTAGTGGACTATGTAGGGTTGGGTTTGTCATCATCAAATTCTTTAGTTGTTCTTTGTGGAAGTATTTAACTGCTCCATAAAACTTGAAAGAGAGTTTTGCACAGTATAGTAGTCTGGGCTGGAATTTTTTTCGTACAGGACTTGAAGAATTCTGCTGCATGCACTCCTTACCTTCATGGTTTGTGTAGAGAAATTGGTTGTAATTCTGATGAGTTTTCCTTTGAATGTCATCTGCTTCCTTTCTCTAGCAGCTTTCAGTGTATTATTCTTGTGTTGGATTTCTAGGACCTTGACTATTATATCGCTCATATTTTTACTTGGGTTGAAGTTATTTGGTGTTCTGTATGCTTTGATTTCCTGAATTTTCCTCATATTTGGGAAGTTTAATGCTATTACTTATGCCCATACACTTTTTATATCTTTGTTTTGACTATTTCATTCTCATTGATGCCAGGTAATCTAACTTTGTTCATCTTTAGGTGATGGATTATTTTTTCCTACATCTTCGTTGTTTGTAGGAGATCCTTTCTCATGTTTTCTTTAGCTGCAAGTCTTCAAGATCTGAAACTCTGTCTTCACTTTCACCCAGTTTTGTGTACTCCGGATTGAGAATTTGAGTTTTTCTATATCTCTTTGTCTCTGCATCATGCTTTCTATTTCTTTGTTTTATTGCTCATTGCAGGAAACTGTCATATTTCTGATTTCCTCTACTTTTTTTTATCAATGGCTTCTTTGGATGTAGCCATTAATTCTTTTACTGCAGAGTTGTTTTCTTTCTTTTTTTTTTTTTTTCCAAATTGGGTTTCCTCTATATACTCCAGAATTGATTCTCTACTTCAAATGCTATGATTGCAAAAAATTCTTTTTTTTACTTTAGAAATTATTTCTGCTTTGAGTTCCTCTTTACCTTCTGTTGTTGCTTCTTTGCTTGCATTTCTGTTAAATCATATGTTTCAGGTGGAACAGTGTTCTCCACACTGTTCTGCGTGGGCATTGGGTTTCCCCCATATGTTTCTGGATTTGATTCATTACTTTATACGCTATGCATTCAAATATTTATTTTTTTATTTCATGTTTTAATTCTGATCTGAGTTCCTCTATACCTTTCTGCTATTATTTCTTTGTTTCTGCAGCTATTAATTCATTCATTTCTGCTGAGTTAATGTCCTCTACACTTATTGGTATACTTGAGGCCTGAGATTGCATTTTACTCCTTGTCCTTGTCATTTGTGTAACACTGACCTCTGACCTTTGGTGTAGAGCTTTGGTGCAGTTACAACCTTAGTGCGCAATGGGATTCAGGTGACAATCTATTAGATTTGAGATTATCCAGTTATGCCTGGCCTGGATCTAGCTGTTGTGTTTAGTTCCTTTTTACAGAAGCTCTTCTGTTGGATCTCTGAGCCTGTGTTTCCCCTCTGTTGGGCCCTGGTCCAATGAGCACTGTGGAGCACAGAAGCTCTCCCACACACTCACGAGGCCAGGCGAGGGCGATTCGGGTATCAGGAGAGTCACAAAAGTTCTCACTCGCTCAGTGAACTTGGGGGCAGGGGCTCCAGAAATTTGCTGGGCTGGTCGGTCTGGTATTACACATTAAAGATATATTTTTTTCTTTTTCAGAATTGAGCATTGAACTCAGGTCATCGTGCTTGCCAGTGAAGCCCTTATTCCTCTCAACCATGTCCCTGTCTCAGCATGAAAACTCTTGATGACTCTTACACTCTTGAGGAATTTGGAAGTAAACATTGTTCAATAAAGGATTTGAGTTCCAAAGTTAAAAGAAAAGATTTTAAAGAAAATACTCTCAAAGTGCTAATTTCTGTTGGTCTGTTAAAGGAAGAATTAGTGCTTAATTTTTTTTTACCTTTTTTATTTCTCATAACTTTCTTTTAATATATTTTTATAGGGCCTCACAAAGCAGTTCAGACTTGTAGTGATCCTAATTCTCCTTTATTCAACCTCACCAATGCTGGGGCTACAGGTATGTGCATCGCGCTTGGTTTCTATGGCAGACTCAATGTGCCTATTGCCTAAGCTGGCACTTTAATCTGCTGAGCTATCTGGCCAGATCTCTTTCAACTTAAAAAAAAAAATTCACATACTTATATCCGGTAATCTAAGCAACTAATTTGAAGCAACTGTTATGTGGTTTAACAACCGTTGTTGAATTCCTAATACTTTGTTTAGTGAAAGTCCTTTCCATATGTATTTTTTCTTATTTTTATTCTCTTTGTATCATAAAATAAATAAATAATTAAATAACTAAATATACATATAAAGTATACTCTTAAAAGCAGCAACTATAACTGAGATTTAACAAAAAAGACAGTGATCCTAAAAAAGCGATACTGAATTTGGACTACATCCTTCTATTATAGATGCCTTTTAAAATTTGGTCTAATAAGTTAGTTAGAACAATTTACTTTGTTTAACTATTGTATTTCTTAGAATGCTCATCGTATGGATTGCCTTTTTTCCATATGAAAATGACATAAAAAGAAAAGGCAATGCTTTACTTAAATGTAACATAAAGGTTATTTTTACCCAGTATTGTGATATCATATGCATTCATTTCAGTTGCATAACTAAAATCAACACAACAAAGTTTGTTTGTAATATGTAATATTCTATTGTTATATGATGTTTGTTATCTTCTGATAAGTATACACTCATAAAAAGAAAATACAGAAAACTAAAAACTCTTATGTGTCAGAAAACAAGCACTATATGATATTATTAATGATATTCTGTTTTTTTTTTTGTGTGTGTGTGTGTGTGGCACCAGGGATTTAATTCAGGACCTTGTACTTTCCAGGCAAGCACTTATTCCATTGAATTATCTTCATAACCCAATATTCTGTATTTATTTACTACATGAAACAAGAGTGCCTGGACAATTATCAAAACAAGGATAATTACTAAATTAATATGCAACTATTCTATATTATCTAGCTTTTTGTTTTTACGCTAGTCAGTGTTTTAGATATAGTAACAAATTTTCATTAGATGCATAATCTGTTATTAATGATAAAAATAAAATAATTGCACATAATTGTTCAGGTAAATATGATGTGTGCTTAGAGTTATGTTTTAAGGTAAGTATAAAATTTAAATACTTTATTTCTTATACTAATTTCTCAAGTGGTATAGAATTTGCTAAAGAAATTACAATTAAGAAGACTGGCCCTGTCAAGGAAGGTAATAATGTAGTTCTTGAAAAATTAAGTGTAATCTTATTATAAATATGAGTAGTGAAAATCTTACTGACTTCTTATCTAGTTAGTTTTCTAAAAAGTTGATATAATAAAGTACACATGTGTACATATGCAATCACAAAAGGAGGATTTACTTAATGGCGAAATTTTCTTTAGCTTACCATTTGAAACATTTCATAATGCCATATAGTTCTGGAGTGTGACTGATACCCTAAACAGAAGTGAAAGAGCCCTCAGCATTACTAGGGAATGCTACTTGGTGATGCTGGAATTTGCTTTATTCATGGTAAGAAGGATTTGACAAATTAATTAATTTATCTTTATTTTTAACTTCTGCAGTTCAAATTGCCTCCATATTTCAATGCAGTGCATTTTGTAATATAGGTCGCAGCATAACACACAAATTTTCACAACATTCAGACATTCTTCATTTGCAAAGACAGGCAAGTTATGATAGTAAAATAGAGTACCAGTTCTAGAAAGACATTACTCACAGGAGCAGTTATTTAGTATCTCCTGGTATCTTTTTGAGAACTGAATTTCAAAAGACTCAAAAGTGGTTCATGAAGTTATTGTGTGTGTGTGTGTGTGTGTGTGTGTGTGTGTGTGTGTGTGTTCATCAACTGCGATTTCTCTAATTTACTTGACAGTATCAGAAGCATCCACTGCTCTTGTGTAAAAAAGATAATAGTGGAGGCATATGTGAAATTCCTTAAAAGTGCACAGAAGCCATAGATACTTACTTTTTTGGAAGAAGAAAAAATACATAATTAAATACAGGTAAATATGTAATGTAACTGCCTCCCAGAAGTAGAAAAATTGCAGAAGAGATTTGGGTGGTGAATATGGAATTAGGTTAAGAACCTCACATGTACTTAGGCATAAGGTCCTGCATAAACAGAATCGTACATAACATAAATTTACCAGCCATAGGTCTATGTAAAGCAAATGTACTATTGAAGAGAAGAATTAAAGTACAGTTGAAAAGTTTTTTGAAAAAGATAATGACGTCAATTGAAGCACTGCTAAGGGTGTTGGATAATGCAGTATATACAGCCAAACAGAAAGAGTTAGTATGCAATCTGTAGTTGAATATTTTATTATGTCTTTTCAGATTATGTATATATAATATACTGTATATGATATATAATATATGATTATATATTATATATATTATACTGTTCACTTAAATAGTTAATCTTACAATAATCTATACTGTGCACTTATTGTCCACATATGGGAATTTTAGATGCTTTATTTGAATTATGTACATAACAATATATATTATGTTATGAATGTTTGAGATAAATCAAATATTTAAGGGAATAAAAATACAGTCTAACCTTTGAAATTTAAAGATTAACACACTGAATATCAGAGAACTGAATAAATTTGATTCCAATAAAAATCAAAAAAACACAATCCCAAAACCTTTAACCTTAAATGTTGAGATCCTGAGAGATAAATATCACTAAAGTCTTAAACCTCTAAAACCCAAAATACCAAAGTTCAAAATTTCCTCAATACAAAATCTTAGATATTGAAATCCATTAAACTGGTATTTTCATAAAAATGGTGCATAATAAGTATAAAAAACAACATTTTGGAAAAAACGATTCTCACCACAGAGTAGTACAAAAGTGAAAATGTCAGTCTATAAATATTTTATTTGTCAACATAGGCACTGTACTTGAACAGAGAAACATTGATTCTCTCTTAGTAAAAAAGTTATGTCATGTTTGTACATCTGATTTTGTGAAACATTCTTGCAATCATGACCACATGAGAGGCTGTAAGTCCATGATAGACTGCACCAGACTTATTAAAACTCTTATGTTTCCCATAGTTCAGGAGATTAGAGTTATACAGCCGATTGTAAACACTTGCTGAACATAGTTACATGGTTCTATATGTATTTTTATGTATTTATACATAATATCTTAGTGGTTCCCAAATGTTACAGTCCTTGACATAGATTATCTGAATTTTTGATACATTTATACATGAGTATATCTTAGTATCTCACAAATATTACACTCATGATGTAGAGTACCTGGTTAAATAGCCTATGAAATGTTCTGGTACATTATATATGCTTTAAAAATTAATCTCCACTTTAAATATAAATAATTTTTTAAAGAAATATTGGAATATCTGAGCAACAAGGCTAACTATAGGTGTGCATGGGCTTTCCTCTAAAACAAAGAAGGTAAAAACAAAAACAAGCTATTTAGCTTAAGTATTTGAAACATGGTGTCAGAGTGCATGAGGAATAAGACAATGATGTTGCAATCATAGAGATACAAATATCTTTATATAAGTGGGACAGACAGTGTGTGTTTTCCAACTCTAGAGGTCAACCTAAAATGGCTGCACAAAAATATTAGACTCAGGCTGTACCTATTCCTGTCACAAAAACTTGAAGAATTTAATGCCAGAGAAATCTGTGGACTTAGCAATCTGCCCTGATTAACCACCTTTACCAAAGTCCTTCTAAGGGAGCCCCTCGGAAGGACTTTCTACCTTTCCCTTAACTGGCATCAACTGGATGGATGGTTCCAAGTAACTTTGACTGCAGAGGCACAGAGAAATCATTTAAATATCTTTCCCACACTGCCCAATGGCCTGAAAATCCTGGCAACCCATCTTGCTTAGCTTAGCGAAGAAAGGCCCATGGACAAAAAGACTAGTTCTGCCCAAACAGGCCAGAATGACAGAAAATAATGAATAGATTTCATGAGTGCATCACCCTTCTAAAACCTCCTAAAATTCATCAGGTAACTATAATCCATTCTCCTGGGGTGCCAAGAAGCAATTTAACCAGTTCATTCTCTAAATCTCTTGAAGACATTGATGTAGACAAAGACTTCATGAACAAAACCCCAATCACACAAGAACTACCACAAAAATTCAACAAGTGTAATCTCATCTTATTTAAAACATTTTATGTAGCAAGAGAAATCGCTGATAGAGTGAAAAGACAAACCACAGCGTGGGAAAACAAAACCCATATTTTGTCAGCTGTTTCTCAAAGTTACTATCTAGAATATGTAAGGAACTCATGAATATAAAACAGCCCTACTGGAAAGACCAATTAAAAATTTGGTGTTTGAGATGAATAACTACTTCTCAGATGAATTTCAAGTAGTGAATAAATACATGAGCAAAATGTTCATCATTCAAGAGTGACGAAGCAATTCCGAGATTGCATCTCACCTCAGAAATAATGGCTGTTTTCAACAAATCAACAAGTAGCAATTGCTGGAGGGGTTGTGGGAAAAAAGAAATCATTTTCCACTTTTGGTTGGAGTATAGCCTGCTATATCCACTGTGGAAAAATCAATGTGGAAATTCCTCAAAGAACTAGAACTAGAGGTTAAGCCCTTGCTAATCTCCAACTAATCCCCTCCTTAATATTTTACCAAAATATTAAAAACATCAATCTATAGAAACATTACCTATGTTGATAATGGCACATTTTGTGATAGCCAAATCTTGGAAACAACCAAATGTCTATCAGCTGGTAAATGGATAAAAATACAGTTTTTTTCATAAATATATATACTATGGAGTACTGCTCTGCTCTACAGTATAAGCCTGAGACATTACTCCATAAATGGATGCTCAGTGAGATCCTACTCTTAAGTGAAATAAGTGAGAAAGATCTGTGTAAGTATAACTTTTTTTTTTTTCTGGTTAGAAACCAGAAGTGCAAGTAAGGACCAAAATATAGGATTGGCATTGTAAAAATGAAGAACATATTCGAATGGAAAGAGGAACTATAGAAATAAAGGGAAAAAGGAATGAAAGAAAAAGTGAAAACAAATGAGAAATGAAGGAAAATGCAAAATAAGCTTTTGTAATTAGGGGAAAGAGGGGTTAAAGGGTAAGTAGGAAATGAAAAGAAACCCACACTTTGTATCATGCATTGGCACTAATTCTCTACAATGAAAGTGATCATTATGCATACCTAAAATGTACCCAAAAAACAACTTATTCTCAGAAGTTTAGTCCACTGAAATACTTTGAAAGTTTTTCAGCCATAAACAAGTGTCGTTCCTGTTTACAGGTAATGGAGCAAGAGTCTAAACAGATTAACCCGTAGAGATGTCATCAAGGCCCATTGGTCATGCTTCTGACAGGTGTGCTGCTTGGCTCCACTCCTGAGGCCCAAGACCTCTGTAGACCTCAGACTCAGATGAGCTTCCCACACATCCACAGCCAGCAGGACATGATACATCTCTCTGGTCTCAGAAGCTCATACTTGCTTGTAGGCAGATGCATCAAGTTCATTTTCACCAAATCCACAAGCCTTACAGGAGTGAAAAAACTCTACAATTTCTGCATCCTAAACCTCTAATATACCTGCAGACAAAACCAACATGGATTATTGCTGAAGAAACTACTTAAGTATACACTGAATGCCCATTTGGAACAAAACTCAGCACAGCACACCCACCAACACTCTTAGACATATCACTAATGAAAAGAGTCCAAAATTCACTTTATAACACTGGCAGGGTTACGGGCTGGCCAGTGTGCAAACTGTAATGCTAGAACACAATAATCATGAAGAGATAAGAGAACAAGTCAAATTCTAAGAAATGTAGTAAGACTCTAGCAACAGATATGCCAAAGTAAACTTACATATCACCACAGATTATAAAAATGATTTAAATGAATATAATGCTATATGTGAACATATATACAGATTATCCAACAAAATTATTTAAAAATAATGGTATGGATAAAAAGTTCAGCAGATAAAAATCATAAAATACAAACTCTTGGGGGCTGTGGAGTTGGCTCAGTGGAATAAGTGCTTCCCTGGCAAACGCAAGGGCCTGACTTCAATCCAGTTCCGAAAAAAAAAAAAAATTCTTGAAGATAAAAAATTCAATAATAAAAAGTAGTTTGTGACCCTCAGTGTAAGGCTTGAGCGAAGGGGGCACTGTTAAGAAAACAAATATTCACATTATTAGTGTTTCAGAAGAAGAAATTTGAAATGATACTCAACAAAGTAATTGTTATAAAATGCCAAATATGGAGACAAATATGGAGAGCAGCATCTAATACATGGCTGCAGGTCTCTAAAGAGTTTGAAAGACCTCTGATAGAGAGGCTGTGACTAAAAAAGTCATCTCTGAAGTATATTTTATTTAAAATATCAAGAAGATAAAACAAAGAAAAAATCCTGAAAGAGTAAGAGGATAATGTCAAGTAACATTAAGTGCACACACATTTATGTCTAGAAATGACCTCTCCTGTTCATAGGTTAGGCCCCTGTGAATGACTGGATCATGGGTGTTTCAACTTTGATCAAGAGTATGTGATTAGCTAAGTCCGGTCGTTTCATGTAATTCTGGGTGAGGGTTGTTACTGATGTACTGAGTAGACCCACCCTGTGAGTGGATGGTACTGAGCAATAGCTAGCAGCCTGAATAGAATAAAAGGGGACAAAAAGAACTGTATTGCTTCCTGCCTGCTGTTACAGCAGGAACAGTCTCTCCTCTGCAAGGCCTCTCTGACATGCTGTCCTGTATTGGAGTCAACCATCTGTGAGCTGAAACTTCTACAGACTATGAACAAATAAACTTTTCTTCTTTTAACTTGAGGGTATTGGGTATATTCTCCGAACAATAGCAAATTAACTAAGAAAGACTGAAAGTTAACTTCTCAAAGAAACTTTACAGGAAAGGATAGAAATGAAGAATATATTTAACTTTCTTGTAAAATATAAAAAAGAAACACCATTTGAAAGGCAGCTATGCTCACCTCTATGCCACCAACGCAGACAGAAACATCATGTGAGAATACCATACCAAGCACAGACATCTTCCAGCTCAAATAAAGAAAACTGCGAAATAAAGAATTCATCTCCATATCTGTCTTGTAAAAAAAGACTTAAGGGAGTCATACAGTACAGGTGATACTACAATTACTACTAATATGAAAGCTTATAAAAGATAAAATTTAAATAAGGATCATACAAAAATAGAGCAGTTTGAACCCTTTCACTAAAAAAATAACAAATGAGAATGAGAAACAGAGAAAGACACAGAAGTGAATGTAACCAGAAATTAAAACAAGAACAACATAGTGTCTTGACTTACAAATAGTAAATAATCTTAAATGTAAAAGGATCAAATTCTGCAGTGGAAATAAGTAGCACTTTTGGGCGTTTCAGGTACAGATCTGTGAAGCAGGCCTGTATGAGACTTTGTGATGGGCTCTAAGCCTCCAGTTGGACTTGTGTGAGGCATTGTTATGAGCTCTAAGATTTCATGGACTCACGCTGGATAGCAGGATCCAGGCCCTCAGCTGGATACTTTGGTCTTCAGTGTGTGGACAGATTTTCTGCACTTCTTGTGTATGATTCTTTAGGCGATTCCTTATAAAACAATATTTTAAAATGTGTCCTGTATTACATTGTTCCCCTTGCAAAAATTTCAAACCATGGCAATAGCCAAAGTGAATTTACTTTTTCTGTGATAGATTCAAAGATTTCAATGAAATAAGAAAATTATTTTTGTAATGAAGACAAAGATAGATTGAAATTCCAATGATGGGAAAATGTCAGTCAAATGAAAGATAAATTGAGAAGTGGCTACATTTTAAGAAGATAGATTTTTAAATTAAGACTGCTGAGAAGAGACAAAGATTGTCAGAATACAATGACAAGTCATATTATCAACAAGAAATAACAATTGAAATACAAGGAACCTTCAGGTTGGGACTAGAGTGCCATACGAACAACTTGAGTTATGCCTGGAATTTGACTTTTACCATGACCAAAAACTTCAGTTATGACCAGAATGACAGGGCTTCTGCTGTCAGGTGGTCTCAGATATAGATTTAGCACTTAAACAGTTCAGGAAGGAACATGACAGTAGACTTTCTGGTGGGAGGTTAAGTGGGAAATTCAGGGCCAACATCACTATGGACACACTGAGTTCTGCCTGTGTACTTCAGAGAGAATTTGTAGGCTGTTCAGAGGAACATGAGCCTACAGGTAACAAACTGAGTTATGACTAGCCCTCAGGAGTGGGCTGAGCTTGGAAGTTAGGGGTCCAGTGTATATTTGCCAAAAATTTGGGAACTCAAATTACACAAAATAAATATTATTAGATAGTATTTATAAAAATAAGAATGGATTTTTCTCTCATACAATATTAGTTTGTAGCTCCAACATCCTGTTTTCAAAAAAAATAAAATAAAATAAATTTTATTTATTTTCAAATAAATAAAATGGTATAGGCCCATTTTCCCATCCCCCCTGACCTCAAAAGAGATCTATATAGAAGTATCAGTGTTAAACTATACTATTGACCAAATGAGTGTAACAGACATTTCTAGAATATTTCACCAAACAGCTTCAGAGTACAAATTCTTCTCACTAGTCTATGAACATACACCAATGAGGCCATACATTATGACATAAAGCAATTCTGAGCATTTAAAACAAAAACAAAAACAGAAAATGCGGTCTGCATAGCATGCATGCTTTCTTGCCACAATAGAATAAAAGCAGAAATAAAAAATAACATGAACTTCAAGATTTGTGAAAATGAAATTCCAACATGGAAGTGCATATCTGTAATTCCAGCTGCCTGAGATTTTGAGGCTAAATAAACACAAGGTTTTGGCCCACCTGAGAATTTAAAAACACTATTGAAAAATAAATGTCAGTAAATAAATAGAAAGTGTTTGGGACATATCTTGGTTGTTTCTCATTTCAGTCCCCACTGCTAGAAAAAAAATTGAGTACAAATACGTGAAAATAAAACATTGTTTTGAACAACCAATGTGTCAAAGAAGAAACCAAAAAGAAAATAAAACTAAAAATTTCTTGAAACTAATAAAAAGAAAAAGAAAAATACCCAGACCCATAGAATACAGAAACAAAATCACTTAGGGCCTGTAAGATAGTCCAGCAGACTAAAGCTGCTTTCTGCTTAGGCAGAATGCAGCAGCTACAGTTCGATCCTCTTAGTGCTGCACCAGCACTGCCCTCAGGAGTGTGCTGAGAGGGTAATTGAGACTGGGGACAATACTTCGTGCCTGTAATCCCAGCACTTGGGAGGCTGAAAGCAGAAGAATCACTACAAGTCCAATCTACCTAATGAGAACCTGGAGAACCTGTACAAAATGCATTAAAAAAAAAAAAAAAAAAAACTCAGAAGGAAGTTTATAGCAAGTTATAACATTTATAGTAAATAACTGCACAAAAATATATAAAGAAGAAAAACAACAAATCAAATACAATATTATTAGAAGGAGAAATGTAACAATGATCCGAGCAAAAACAGAAAAAAAAAGTTTTAAAAATACAAATGATCAAGGAGATGATTTTTCAATAAAAGATGAACAAAACAGACAAATCTTTACGTTGATTCGACAGAACAAAGGAGAAAACACTCAAATGAATAAAATCATAGATTATAAATAAATTTTAAAACTCATAAAATACAAAATTCATGATAGACTAGTATATTACAACTTTATTGGAAAATGGAGAAAAAATGAGTATATTTGTGGATACCTACTAACAATCATTGTTAAACTATGAAGGTGCAGAAAAACGTACAGAACAACACTGTGTAATGATCTTGATTTTTGTATTTGCTGCAGGGTCTTACTACGCAGTTTGACCTCGGAGTGATGCTTCTGTTTTCAACCTCCCCTGTGCTGGGATTATGAGTGTGGGACACCACAACCGGACTCCGTGGCCAGCTCACTGTGCCCAGGGGTGGGGCCAGCCCAGCATGTGATCTTAAATCAGTCAAAAGTTTTACACCAAAGTAAAGTCAGCACTGAATGGTTTTGTAGAAATTAAAAATATCTTAAATATCTGAATATTGGAAATGATACAGCTGAATATTGATACATATTGTGGTTTAAGGAGAAACCATAGTAGACAGTTTAAAGGATTTAAATCTGATTGTATAAGAGAAAAAAAAGAGGGAAACCATTCTGGAAAGAAATAAAAAGTACAGAAATAACTGTTGAGCATACAGAGTTAAAATTCACAACCAAAAAACATGCCTACATGGGTATATATTAAAGAAGGATGAAAAGAACAAAATAAATGAAACTTGTGAACTTGAAAGTGCAATTAAATATATGTGAACAGGTTAACAGGTAGAAAACAAACATTAGAAAAATAACAGGAATTTTAACATTTCATTATGCTACAAATTCAATAACTTAAGAGCTAATATTTGAATATTTATATCCTCAAGAGAAGAGAAAGTGCTGAGTCAAAAATATATCGAGTAAATAATGTCTAAGAAATCTCCCCAGTTGCAACCAAAGAAAGAAAAGCATTCACATTTTTCAAGTAGTGAAGGAATTGTCTTTCATTTTTGTTTTTGATTTATTGTTTGTTTGTTTGTTTTCATATGAAAATTGAACCCAGGACCTGAGCAAAACAGGCAGGAGCTGCCATTGAGCTCATTCCTCAGCCAAAGAAAGTATTTAAAAAATGACAAATATTCTGTAGGTAGCAGATACACTCTTTGAGAAGACAATTTTTCTCTTTTTGTATTTTAGGGAAGGGTCTACAGGGTGTTCAGTGTCACACTACTAGATCAGACTCAGTGATCTGCCTGTTTACAGCCTCCCAGTGGTGGGGATTACAGGCATGCCATCACGCCCAGTCTCAATTGCTGTCTCAGCGTGCCCTGGGGGCAGAGCCAGCACTGTAGGATCCAGGGTGAAACCCCTGTGCAAAGACAATTTTGATGAAAAGAAATGTAGAAACTTAATATTTGCAAGCTTATCTTTAACAGATATCTAAAGCATCTATCTAAAGGAAAAAGAAATAACAGGAGAATTGAGAGTAGAAAGTATTAGTATAAGGGACAAAACAGGGTTCTTCATGATGAAATATCTGACTTACTTAGTTTGATATTCTATTTGATGTTTCTAAAAATATTTAATACATATCAAAGTTATAAAGATTGAAAATATATTAGATCATTTAAGAGTGTAAAATAATATATATCATGTGATTGATTTTCATTGAATAATATGCCAGCATAAGTATTTTCCCAAATGTATTCTACTACTAATTTTGTCATAAATTAGATTTTTCCCATATTGCAGGTTGAACTCAATTTCTTTCTTCCATAAATTTATTGAAATCAAATTTGAATATTCACTGACACACAATAGTTTTTATTGTTGCTTTCTGTTTCATACCCTTCATGTTAGACAAGTAATCTCTCATTGAGCTACAACTCCAGCCCATTTTAAAAATTATGTTCAGCTAAGATACAAGTCTGCACGGCTGGTCTCAGGCTTGTGATATTTTGTCTTTAGCTTTTCTATAGCTAGAATTACAGACATATACGACCACAGCTACATTATATTCTTGTGTATTTGTCCTCTATTTGAAATGCATATGGCTTTACTTAATTTTTTAAATCGTATTTTAATATTTACATGAAAAGTTTATATTATCTTAGGGAGAATGACACATTTATTATGTTTCGATGCTGTCCTTAGCATGTTGTACATTTTAGCATACTCAGTTCCTTCACCATATAACACAAAGTGGGAGTATCCTTGTCATGGATTGTTTAAACAATCCGAATGTGATCATACAATAATTTGTGAATTTGAACAGTTTTGTGAATTTTGGTTCATGAACTAATCTGAGTAATGCTAAACAAATAGGATGTTCAATCTATCTTCAGAGATGAAAAGGTTCTTATATGGTAGATATAGGAGATGACAAAACTGAAAGTGATTGTTCATTTTTCAAAGTTTCTAAGTAACAAAATAGCACTTTGACAAACTAAGTGATTTAATACGAACTAGAGTCTTTGTATATAAAGATGTAATGAAATTGGGGGGAGATAGACTGGGGAGTTAGCTCAGTGGGTTAAGTGCCTGCCTGGCAAGCATAAGGTACTTAGTTCAATCCTGAAAAAAATGAAAAAGAAATGGTAAATTGAATGGAGGACGTTTTGTTTGACAGCAGTCTGTATGACATATGGTGATTTTTATTGCGCCTGTAACACCTCATGAAAGTTATCTGTGAAATCGCTTGCTGATGTTATAGCATATTCCTTCAGAGGATTGCATTCAAGACAAACAAGGAAGCTACAAAAAAAGTTGAGTATATTTTGAAAAATCAGCTCCACTCACAGCTGTATTAAAGGCTTAGTTGTAACAAAATCAAACATTTTCTGAAAGAGGAAAGAATGTAAAAGAATACATGTTTTGTAACGGAAACTTGAAGAAATAGAGAAATGGAATGAAAATAGAAATATAATGTTGGAGATGTAGAACTATCACTATAAAAATACAAAGGGTGATTTTATATGTAAGAAAAAATTATATGAGGCAGAAAACTCATTTAAATTTCTTAGAGATTCTGATTTTAAAGAAAAAATTCAGATAACATTGTTTGCAGTAGCAAATACAAGTTTAAAATGTCATTATTATATTAACATTAAATATAAAACAATTCATATTTCTTCATAACATTTAAAAATTTTCTGTGTTCACTCCTAATTACTTGAACTCTATGATTAATTAACTTTAAATATAAAACAGTTCATAATTCTTCATAACATTTAAAACTTTTCTGCGTTCACTCCTAATTACTTCAACTCTCTCAAAATACAGAAGTTTGGAGACAAAAATTGTACGATTCTCCAAAATTCTCCATTCTCTCAAAAATTTGTAAGGTAACTACTCCCCTTCCTATGACAACTATTCATTAAAAAAATTATTTTATTTTCTCTTAGTTATTCATTAAGACAGGACAGCTGTAAAAACGATCAAGCAAACAAATATTTTGTGTGTCACCAGTAGAAGAAGGGGGATATTTTCATCATGCCCACACATCATTGTTACTGGTGTGTGAAAGATACAATACTCGATGAAAAATTTAAGGTACTTATAATATAGTATAAAATAATTTCATTTATTGTTAGTTATAAGAAATGTTATGCAACATTGACAATTCTGTTGCAAAAATAATTTTGGGGGGTTTGTGCTAGGATATATTTTCTCAAACATTTTCCCTATGCAAAAAAATGCAAACATTATTCATATACATATATACCCTATTGCTGGTGAAGTGGGTTATATTTACTAGAAGCAAAGCCTATGCAATAAAGCCAAGAGGAGTTACTTATTTTATGTAAGAAAGTCAATAAAGTATCCCTTATTATTACATTGGCTTGAAGCAACCTAGAATTGGATTTGAATTACTTTTAATTGCATAGTATTCTATGTTTGTTTTAAAGTACACTTCAAGGTAAGTGTAACATAAACTGTGATGATATTTATTTGATAGCATAAGAATAATAAACAAGACTTTTTAATTCTTCTTTTCCTTTCTTACTTTTGAAATAATCAGTGTTTTACTTATTTTCATTTTATGATTTAAAACTTATTTTGATTCTACATTTTTTCAGATAATTAATTTAAATTTTTATTCAAATAAGACTATATTTGTATGTATATGTAAATGTAGCTATGTAGAATAAATTTATTAATTGGTTCTATAGTAAATACATTAACATAGCAATTAAAATGAATCAGCTTATTGTCAATCTAATTGTGTTCGATGTTTTGCCAAATGAGCCTCATAAGGATGGCCTTCATTATTACATAACAACTTATACAAATATGACTAATGTTGACTAACATATGTAAGTGGTAGTCTGACAAACTTACATTTATAGATTAAAGACTGTGTTAGGTAAATTAAATACAGAATACTTTGCAAGCTAAAACTTCAACATCCTGTCTGACCAATGTAAAATACTTAAAATACTGTACAGATATAAATAATTTTACCTCCGTGGATACATATTTATCCTGAATAAATAGCAATTAATAATCAATTGTTTAGATTTTAGCTCAAAAAAAGTAAGAAATATATCTTCAGACCGGCCCGAGATAGCGCGGCCGACTCCGCCATCCTCCTCCATCCCGCCCACACCCGCCTAGCCCCAGAGACCTCCCGAGACTGAGAGACCCACACCAGCAGCCTACTCGATCCTGCCCACACTGCCCAGCCAGAGACCGGCCTGAGACAGTGGTTGACTCC
Source organism: Ctenomys sociabilis (assembly GCA_004027165.1). NCBI lineage: Eukaryota > Metazoa > Chordata > Mammalia > Rodentia > Ctenomyidae > Ctenomys > Ctenomys sociabilis. The sequence continues at coordinate 65,163 of PVKA01001430.1, read as the reverse complement.
AGCAGCCTCATGGACACAGCCCAAGCTCTTGCAGAGAATGGAAATTTACATGACTCATGAGGCTTCCAGATCAGTGAGAGTGTGGTGAGTCTTAGGGAGAGCCATTGGCTTCTTCCCATGTGGGCTACCTGGAACACTGCCCCCAAGTCCTTCAAGTCAGTGACTGGCCTGAAACCTCAGGACCCACTAACCAGCACTTCCATAGATCCCCTGCCCATGAATGGGAATTTCCCCGACTTTCTGGGCAGCAGAGTTCAGTTAGTGTAGAACTCCAGGACCGCCGTGCCCAAGAGACATTTCCCAGGGATTCCTTGCCCCCCACCCCCCATGGCCCAGTGAGAGCTTCAGGAACACCGTGCCAGAGGAACAGTTCCAGGTGATTACCAGTCCCATCCCACAGCCCAGACCAAGTGCAGTTTGGCCTGGAGTGAAAACTCCAAGCCTGCCACGCTGGAGGGACATTTCTCAGCAATCCTTGGTCCCACGCCATGGAATGAAACCCAGCACAGCCTGGCCTGTGAGTGAGGGCTCCAGGCCCAGTGCACCAGAGGACCTTTCCAGCCTTTTCGGGTTACAGCCCGCAGACCCGGAACCCAGCACAGGCTGGCCGACCCAGTACAGCCTACTCAGTGAATAAGATCATCCACTATCCTTTTGTGAGCCCAGAATACCCAACAAAGCCCAGGCCCTCCCAACTGGGGAACGACCTGCCTGACACAGGAGGGCTGAACCTGGGAACCAACAGAGGGGAACCAAGGAGCTACAGCAAAAAAGGAACTGAACACAACAGCTAGATCCAGGATAGGCATACCTGGAAAATCTCAAACTTAATAGACTGGCACCCGAATCTCATAAAAAATAAGGTTATAGCTGCACCAAAGCTCTACACCAAAGGTCAAAGGTCAGTGCTATACAAAATGACAAAGAGGAGGGGAAAAATGCAATCCCAGACCTCAGTGCATCAGGAAGGGAAGAGGACACTAGCTCAGCTGCAATGAATGAATTAACAGATACAGCAGTAAAGGAACAACAGCAGAAAGCTATAGAGGAAATAAAATGAGAAGTAATTCCCCAAATTGAAAAAGAAATATCTGAATACATAGTATTTGAAATAAAGAATTAATTCCAGAAACCTTGGGTAGAAAAACTATGCTCACCCAGAAAATCTGCATAGAGCACTATTCCAGATTATATATAAATTAACAGCATCTGAAGCAAACAAACAACAACAGAGAGATCATGAGGAACTTAAAGCAGAAATAAGTTCGGAAATCAAAAAAGAATTCTTTGAAGACATAGCATCTGAAACACAGAAGCAATTCCAGAAATATACAGAGGAAATCTAACTTGGAAGAAACACAGCAGAACAAGTATTAATAACTACCGCTAAAGAAGACATAGATAAAAAAATTGAGGAGATCAGAAATATGATGGATTCCTTGAATGAGCAATACAGAAAAGAAATAGAACACATGAAACACAGTCAAAGAGATATAGAAGAACTAAAAATAGCAATCACGAGTCTACAAAACCATCTGAGTGAAAGTGAAGACAGAGTTTCAGATCTTGAAGATGCGAGAGCAGCTAGTGAAAAGGTGAGAAAGGATCTCTTCAAAACAACGAGAATGCAGAAAAAATAATCCATCACCTGCAGGATGACGCCAGAATGAACAATGTGAGAATAATTGCTATCAATGAGAATGAAGAAGTCAATACAAATGACATAAAAAGAATTTGGGGAGAAAGAATCTCAGAAATCCTCCCAAATAAGAGGAAACAATCCAACATCCAGGTCACCGAAGCATACAGAACACCAAATAACCTCAACCCAATTAAAAACACACCGAGACATATAATAGTTAAGATCACAGAAATCCAACACAAAAATAATAAACTGAAAGCTGCTAGAGAAAAGAAGGAGCTCACATTCAAAGGAAAACCCATCAGAATTAGAGCCGACTTCTCTACACAAACAATGAAGGCAAGAAGAGCATGGAGCAGAGTTCTTCAAGTCCTACACGAAAACAAATTTCAGCCGAGACTACTGTACCCTGCAGAACTCTCTTTCAAGTTCGATGAAGAAGTGAAATACTTCCACGACAAAGAACAACTAAATAATTTCATGATGACAAAGCCATCCCTTCACAGGCTGCTAAAAGATGTTCTAGAGAGAGAGCACAATGACCAGAACTCCATGAATGAGAATGGAAGGAACCCACTAAACAGGACAGTCTATTAAACACAGGTTACAAAGGAGTAAACATTACCAGGTAAATATCATGACAAACATAAGTCAGCACATTTCAATTATAACCATAAATGTAAACGGACTCAATTCTCCAATTAAGAGAAATAGACTGGCACATTAGGTTAGGAAACAAAATCCAACAATATGCTGTATACAAGAAACACACTTAACTCAAAAGGACATTTATAGGCTCAAAGTCAAAGGATAGAAAACAATACTACATGCCCCAGCACCTCAGAAAAAAGCAGGAGTAGCAATTCTGTTCTCAGACAGTCTCAACTTCAAACCAAGAATGATCAAACGACACAAAGAAGGCCACTATATATTGGTGAGGGAAGAAATTCAAGAGCAAGAAGTAACACTCATAAATATTTATGCACGAAACACAGGAGCAGCCAACTATGTAAGACAAATCTTAAGGGATATGAAAAACTTAATGTCTAAGAACACAATCTTAACAGGAGACTTAACATACCCTTATCACAAAAGGATAGGTCAACCAGACAAAAAGTTAGCAAGGAAGTAGCAGAACTGTACCACAGCATGGAACAAATGGTCCTGGTGGACATATACAGAGTGTTCCACCCAACCACAGCTGAATACACATTTTTTCAGCTGCACATGGGTCATTTTCCAAAATAGACTGCATACTAGTCCAAAAGTCATGCCTCAGTATATGCAAGAAAATAGAAATTATCCCCTACATACTATCTGACCACAATGCAATGAAACTGGAAATAAATGACAAAAGAAACCAGAAAAACAGACTAAATTCATGGAAACTAAACAACACCCTACTAAGCAATCAATGGGTTGCAGAAGAAATTCAACAAGAATTTCAACAATATCTACAATACAATGAAAATTCAAGTACAACTTAGCAGAATTTATGGGATGCGATGAAAGCAGTTCTGAGAGGGAATATAATAGCTATGAACTCACACATTAGGAAAATGGAAAGGGAACAAATTAGCACCCTAATGTTGCACCTCCAACAACTAGATAAAATAGAGCAAACGAAACCCAGAGCGCAAAGACGGGAAGAAATCATAAAGATTAGAGCAGAAATTAATTCAACTGAGACGAAAAAAACAGTTCAAAGAACCCACAAATCAAAAAGTTGGTTCTTTGAAAAACTAAATAAAGTTGATAAGCCTCTTGCCAACTTCATCAAAAAGAGGCAAAAGAAAATTCAAGTACAAGCGATAAGGAATGAAAAGGGTGAAATCACCACAGACCCAGTGGAAATTAAGAAGATTATCAATGGTTACTTCGAGAACCTTTACCCTCACAGAAAAGAAAACACAGAAGAAATGGACAGATTCCTCGAAAGGTACAAATTACCAAAACTGAATCAAGAAGACATAACAACTCTCAATAAGCCGATAACAGCCAAGGAAATACAAAACGCAATAAAAAGCCTAGCGACAAAGAAAAGTGCAGGTCCTGATGGATTTATAGCTGAATTCTACAAGAAATTTATAGAAGACATAATTCCCACACTCCACAAACTCTTCCACAAAGTTGAAATGGAAATAGTCCTCCCGAAATCATTTCTCGAGGCAAGTATAACACTGACTTCAAAACCAGGGAAAGACACAACCAAAAAGAAGAAGTACAGGCCAATCTCCCTCATGAACATAGATACAAAAATACTCAACAAAATCCTGCTAAATATAATACAGCTAATCATCAAGAAGATCACACACCATGACCAGGTAGGATTCATCCCAGGGATAAAAGTTTGGTTCAATATTCGAAAATCTATAAATGTAATACACGATATTAATAGACTGAAATCTAAAAACCACATGATCATCTCAATTGATGCAAAGAAAGCCTTTGAAAAATTCCAACACTAATTCATGTTCAAGGTCCTACAGAAAATTGGAACAGATGGACTCTATCTTAACTTGATAAAAGCCATCTATGACAATCCAAAAGCTCATACAATCCTAAATGGGAAAAACTGAAATCTTTTACTCTTAAATCAAGTAAGACAAGGATGTCCTCTATCCCCTCACCTATTCAATATAGTCTTGAAATCCTTAAAAACTGCTATTAGAAAAGGGGGAGAATCAACGGGAATAAGAATAGGTAAAGAAGAAGTTAACTTATCACTATTTGCAGATGATATGATACTTTACTTGTAAGATACCAAAAATTCCACCAAGAAATTACTAGAACTTATATGGAAATTCAGTAGCATAGCAGGATGCAAAGTCAGCGCTCAAAAGTCAATAGCATTCCTCTACACAGATAATAAGCCCACTGAAAGGAAAACAATAGAAACAATACCTTTTACAATAGCACCGCGGAAAATGAAATACCTTGGGATTCACTTAACCAAGGAAGTCAAAGATCTTTTCATGGAAAATTACAACATTCTAAGAAAAGAGATTATAGAGGATCAGAAAATGGAAAGATACTCCATGCTTCTGGATAGGAAGAACCAACATCGTGAAGATGGACATACACACAAACTTGTTGGACAGATTTAATGCAATCCCTATCAAACTGCCACCAACATACCTACCAGAACTAGTGAAATCATTCCTGATATTTATTTGGAAACACAAATGACCTAGAATAGCAAAGGCAATCTTGGCCAAGAAAGTCAAGCCAGGAGGCATCACAGTTACTGACGTGAAATTATATTACAAAGCCACTGTGATAAAATCAACATAGTATTGGCAAAAAAAAAAAAAAAAAAAAAAACTGAGGATCACTGGAATAGATTAGATGACGCAGAGGCATCTACAATCACACTCAGCCATCTTTGACAAAGTGGCTACACAAGCTCACTGGAAGAAAGACAGCCTCTTTAACAAATGGTGCTTGAAAACATGGCTTTCTACATGCTGAAAACTAAAACTTGACCCAGCTCTATCATCATGCACTAAGTTAAATTCAAAATGGATTAAAGACCTAAACATTAAAACAGAAGCACTCAATCTCCTGAAAGAGAAAGTAGCAGGAACTCTTGAAGACATAATGGTAGGTAAACAATTCATGAACAAACATATATTCGCATGGGAAGCACTTGAAAGAATCAACAATTGGGATCAACTCTTCTTAAGGAGCTCCTGCATGTCAAAGTAATTGTCAATAGAGTGAAAAGAAAATCCACAAATTTTGAAAAATTCCTAATAAGCAATCAGACAGAGTTCTACTGTCTAGAATATATAAAGAACTAACATATAAAAGGGCTTTGAAATTTAAAGACCCAATTCAGAAATGGGCTTCTGAGATGAACTCACACTTCTCAGAGGTTCATATAGTGAATAACTATATGAAAAAATGCTCCACGTCGCTAGTCATCTGTGAAATGCAAATAAAAACAACAGTGAGATACCATGTCACTCCAGAAAGAATGGCTATCATAAGGAAATCAGCCAACAACAAATGTTGGAGAGGTTTTGGGAAAAGGGAACACTTCTCCACTGCTTGTGAGAATGTAGACTGGTACAACCATTGTGGAGTTCAGTGTGGAGACTCGTCAAAAGAGTAGGACTAAAAATCCCATTCAAGCCGGCTATCCCCATGCTGAGATTTTTCCCAAAGAACTGAAAACATTGTGTCATAACAATATATGTGTACTAATGTTTATAGCAGCACAATTTGTGATAGCAAAATCTTGGAAACAACCAAGATGTCCATCACATGGGGAATCGTTGAAAAATGTGGTATTTCTATATAATGGATTATTACTCAGCTGTTAAGGTGATAAGCTTGAAGCATTTATACTGAAGTGGATACCACTTGAACATATACTCATAAGTGAAATAAACCAGACATACATGTGGAAATATCGTATAGTCTCCCTAGTATAAGAAGCAAAAAGCAGAAATACAAATGGAAACGTACAGCAACAACTAAAATCAATTGAGTCCGATAAGGCAAAGTGAATGGCATATGCTGCAGGATAATAATCAGTTTTTCTTTGCATGGTTAACAACCTAAGTTAACAGATCAAAGTTGAAGAAATAGAAGAGCCCCAAGGCCAGCCAACATTTGGCCCTAGTCTTTCAAGTCAGTGAACACTCAGGACATAGGATAACCTGTACTGCAACATCATGAAACTTAGGTGAGCTCCAAATTTTCTGAACAAGGAGATTTGGGGTGACAGAGGAAAGAGATCGAAATTCTATAGTGTGCCTGGTTAGAGTCACATGGAGAGAAAACTTTCTCTCAGACTTTCACAGAGAGCAAACTGGTCAGGCATTGGCCGTGACTCATCCACATGGATGACACAGACAAAGGATCTACAGAATAAGGTACAGGACTACAAGAAAAACCCTGAGGGGACTTCACTGACCTCATAAGAAATATAAAGTTCATGTGTTGGTATATAAATCTTGATCTATCTAGGTCTTAACCATCCAGCAGAAAAGTATAAAAATGAAGTACACATCGTGGGGCCATAATTAGGTGAGCTGTAAATGGCTATTTTCGACAACTTCTTCGGATAACTCACTGTTGTTGTAGAATGCTGGACTGTGTTGGATTGTGTTGTCGAGTTCAAGCACCTAAGTTAGTTGAATGACAATGGAGTGCCCATCTTTGACAGGTGTAAACTAAGGAAGGGATATAGAAAGAAAAACATCATGATGTGTGTGTATACAGTACAGTTGGAATAGATAACGCTGTGCTTCTACATAATCCTATGAGAGGCAAGATTTGCACTAATGGTGGTTGGACAAGATATTATGTCGGCTCCTAGTACTATGGTCATTCACTAAGAAAATAATTATTGAACTTTTGATATAATTCAGGTATAAAAAATAAGTAAACAGCTACACTCTTAATTTACTGATAAGAGACATCTGCTATATTAATGTCTGTAAGTATGATATCATGTATGCACCTTGTACGATACCAAAACATTATGAAAACAGTTTGCAATGTATTAATTTATTGGATCTGTCTTCTTAAGGTGTCTTAAAACTGTCTGATTCATATTTGTACTTCAATAAAATAAAAAATAAGTAAAAAAAAGAAAAGAAATATATCTTCAACTATTAAATTAAGCATTTTGTTAGTTTTATGCAATTGACTACTTGAAATAATTCTAATAATACTGAAAATTCCATTAGGAGTTTTCCTTTACTTCTTCTTCCCTATCTATTAGGTAGGGAAGTCATTCCTTGATTCAGGGGTTTGAAATACTAAATAATGATACGCCATGAAGTTTCAATTTTATGGTGCGACTTCTATGTCAAATGGCAATGGAATATCCATCTCTTACAATACTAAACAAAAAGGAGATGCAAATAAAGGCCCATTTTGTATCTGTATATACAAAACAGTTAGGGTTGTGATACAGTTACTTTCTTTTAATTCAATGAGAAGAAAGATTTGTACTAATAGTGTTTGGACAGGATATCATGTCTGCGTCTTGTACTACAAATAACCACTATGAAGACAACAATATGCAATTTATTAATTATTGAAACCATCCTAATTGGTTTTGAAACAGTCTCATTACTATTTGTTTCTCAATAAAATTAATAAAAAGTCTATGTTTTCAACTTAAGTTACACTTTTACAAACTGTAATTAAGAAATGTAAAATTCAAATAAAAGTTGTCAACAGGCAACATTTCAATGTGTCATAAGAATAAACATATTAAGCATTAATGGAATAAAACACATATTTATGTTTCACAATCTTTAAAAAGAAAAATAATAAAGTTTATAAACCTTGGCCTATGAAATTTTCCAAAGAGAAATTCATTTTCTTTAGTGATGAAGCTTATTCTGTCAAATTACGGTACCAGTGCAACTCAGTCTGCTTTAAAAATGCATATCTCATTCCTCCTACACTTCTCTAATTTTAAGCAGGTGATTTTCCAACTTTATAAAATAACAAGTAGTTGAGGCACACATAGGAACTTAACATATAAATAAATGCAATTTCTTCCTATAGCACTTAAAGTTTTAGAAGGCAAACCCAGCTGTCATTGAAGAATACAAGAAGCTTCTTTAATAAAAACAAACTTGATTCTGAAACATGAAGCCCTGTTCTGTCTTAAGCTATCCTCCACCACTGCAGTAAGGTTGCCACAGACAGAAGGCTGTGCTGGTTTCCAAGACAAAAGGAAATGTAGTGACTGTCTTTTCAACGTTGCTGTTGCTCAAATTAGTCAGTCTCATGGGGAACTCAAATGTCTTTTGTAGGAGATAATCTCAAATTCTAAATTTCTTACTTTAGGTATAACTCATCCTAACCAGAGTGGAAAAAAATTAGGATATTTGAAATGCTGTATGTCTAATAGTTAAGAATTATTGCTAGAATTTTTACAGTACATAACATCCTATCTCATTTAAAGATCCTATCATTAAAAGCCACAAAATATTAATGAAAATAAAAGGGGAAAATACTACATGGGAAATATAGGATCAGAACATCAGGATTTTTATAGCCCTGTAGCAAGAATTATTTTGTCTTTGGTTTAAAACTTCAAACCAGAAAAAGAGTAATGGAAAAATAACACGCTTGTACCTGAAACACATATTCATCTCATGTATGAGGTGTGTGGCTATATAGTCAGGCTGACACAAATGTGTTTCATAACCCAGGAATATTTATCATCATCAAATGTTTTGTAAGGTCCAGATATTAATAAAATAGTTTAGGTGAGCACATGTTTGTGAGTTCAGATAGTTCGAAAGCAACTCAGTATGTGACAAAAACCAGAATATGTTACCTTCTTGACTATTTCAGGAAAACAGAAACATGCACAGCTACGGAATATCAGAAGAAGGGGTTCTGCATGGTCCTGAATGTATTGCCTTATTAACAGGACCTCACTTCTTTTTTATTCTAGTTTGTCAGCTTTCCCTTCTTTGAAATCTTCCGTTGCATGTATTTTGTGTAGTGCAAGCATGAGATAGTATAATCCAAATTAAGCCAGCATTTTTTAAAATTTAGTTCAGAGACTACATATAGGGTCTCATTGGACTTGTAGAATCCTCCTGTTTTCAGCCTCCTGAGAGCTGGGATTTATAGGCACATGACAACACACCCAGTCTAAAATTAAGATTTTGTCAGTTTAAACTTGGTTTTGTTTTAATCTCATGATTTTTTTGATATTCTGACTATTTGTTGCTTTGTAAATATGTATTCTATCATTGTATCTATATCTATATTCATATCTATATATTGAACTCAGTCCCTTGTGCTTCCAAGGCAAGCACTTATTCTACTGAGCTATCTCCCTGGCCCTATCTTAATATCTTGATCCTAAAACTTAATCATAAGTCAAGGTAAGAATAGAAACGATTATTTTCCTTCCCTCTAGGATTTCTACTGAGCCTATTGTATGAATTCTTACCTCACATGACTAACTTTGGATCATTCCTGTCAAGTAGAGTGGAGAATTTCTTAGGGCTTATAACTTCTACACTTATCAATAGATAATATAGAAAGGCGCATAATCATTATAGAGGATTATATTACTTCTGTCTCAGTAATTACCCTGTTTTAATTTCTCGAATTCGAAGAACAAATCTTTAGTTTTGACACTGCACAGGATATCATTATTCACTTTCTTCTAGGAAAACAGGGACACTTAGAAACACAACTATTAAGCTGTTGGCTGAGATCTGTCAAAGCACACCTTGATCCACTCTTAGGTCTCGCTAGGGAAAACTTCAGAGATTTCTTTGTTACATCTTAATGGGCAAACTACTTTGAGTGATGCTGAAAGAAAATTTGAAAGTAGTGGTTATGAAGAAAGCAAAGATAAAAATAAAAATGTCCGCATAATAATAAAAAGTTCTGAACATGCAAGATGTTTCCTTATTAAAATTAAAATTTTAATAGGCAGGAAATAAAGATGGTAGGAAAGTTGGAGGTTGTAGAGAGCTGCGAATAGCCACGCCTGAAAGATGGTGCTGGCTTCCGCCTTCCACCCCCCCACTGGGTGAGTGCTCTCCATGGTAAACAACTCCATATATGGCTAAGGCTAAAGCTATGGCTCACTTCCGTGTACCTGGACCTATTGGTTCACGCCCATGTGGCCTTCCGGGATTGGACGCCCAGAAGGTATTTAGCTAAGAGCGGGCTTCCCCCCAGGGTAGAAGAACATTGTTCAAGGGTCCTGAATAAACCGCTGAAAGAAGAGTCTAGTGTTGCGTCTTCCTTGCTGGCGAGGTTGCGCGCAATAAGTGGTGGCCCCTACGGGGAACCTGTGTTCCTGCGGTGCGGTCAACGACAGCTCAGAACTTTCTGCGGTCAGGGGGTGCACCGGTAAGTCCTCAGGTAAGTTGGGGATCCGCGACAAAAGCGGGGAATAATTTAAGTCCTCAGGTAAGTTGGGGATCCGCGACAAAAGCGGGGAATAAGTTGCTCTTCTCTGTAGTTAAAGAGAGAGCAGGATAAGACTTGCTGACAAGTGGATTTAAAGGTGAAAGTGAAAAGGATTTTTACCATGGACGCTTCTTCTTCACTCCCAATTTTTTTGGCTCTACAGGAGCTGTTAAGGCCAATTTGGAAGCCGATTGGAGGCTACTTAGAGGACCAGCATTGCAGTGAGACAATGGAGAGTGGGCGGGTAGCACTAGAACAGCTACAGGAGGAAAGGTCCGAAAAAGCAGGCAGTGAAAGAGGGTCGAGAAGAGGAAAGGGCTTGTACGCCGATCTTCCTGAGTCGGAGCCTCCTGAGTCCAGTGACTCAGAGGAGGATGACTTAGTGCTTGCTGAGGCAGTTAGGAGATTAAAGGTTAAAGAAAAGGGAAGTCAAGAGAAAAAGGAAGCGCTGGGCGTAGAGGAGCCCTGCTGCTCCTCCCCAGAGTATAGGGCGGGCCTCCCGGCTCCACCGCCTTATAGGGACAGCGGAGGAGGAGGTCATTCGGGGCGTTCCTTTAATCCAGAAGTGTGGAGAACAGTAAGATTGGAACTCCCCCTAGCTTTCCCTGTATTTCAGAATGCCCAGGGAAATCGATATCAAGAAGCCTTAGATTTTAAAGTGATAAAGTCCTTGGCTGAATCAGTTAGAACCTATGGCATTACAGCTTCCTTTACTATAGCCCAGGTGGAGGTCCTAAACAGACACTGTATGACACCTGGTGATTGGAGTGGCCTGGCTCGAGCATGCCTGAGCCCTGGTCAATACCTAGACTGGAGAGCTTTTCTAATTGAGTTCGCAGCCGAAGAGGCTGCTGCCAATCAAGCTGCAGGTAATCCTGCATGGCACAGAGACACGTTGCTTGGCCAGGGCCACTTCGCCAATCAGCAGACAGGCTACCCATTTCAAGTTTATGATCAAATTAACAAGATTGGCATTAGGGCATGGAAAGCCCTGCCAAACAAAGGGGAGGTGAGCGGTAATCTCTCAAAAATTTTGCAGGGCCCCACTGAACCTTCGTTGCCAAGGTGGTAGAGGCTGCAGGCAAAATCTTTGGAGATGCAGATGTAGCGATGCCTCTGATTAAACAACTTGTATATAAACAATGCACTAAAGAGTGCTGAGCGGCCATCACCCCTTATAAAAATAGAGGGCTAGAGGCCTGGATGAAAGTTTGCAGAGAACTGGGGGGACCCCTGACCAATGCCGGTCTAGCGGCAGCGGTGGTTTAGCTGGCTCAAAACAAAAGAGGAAGCCAGGGAACACCGGATGCTTGTTTTAAATGTGGAAAAAAGGGGCACCTAAAAGGGGACTGCCCTGAAAAGGGAAACAGAGCAGGGCCCACAGGGCCACGCCCGGTCCAGCCTGGGGTGTGCCCTAGATGCAAGAAGGGAAAGCATTGGGCCAATAAATGCCGCTCAGTAAAAGACATAAATGGTCAACTTTTAAGTCAGGACTCCACAGGACCCCATCCAAAAAATGGACCATGGGGCCCCCAACCTCAGGGCCCACAAATATATGGGGCAGTGGAGAGTCAAGGCAGGGAGCAACATCAGGATCAGTGGCCGACTCTCCGGCATCCCACGAACCGTGGAGAGCCACTGCAGGCTCAGCAGGATTGGACCTCCGTGCCACCTCCAGACTCATATTAACACCACAAATGGGGGCTCAGCTGGTAGACCCAGACTTTAAAGGACCTCTTGACCAAGGCACTGTGGGCCTATTGATAGGAAGATCCTCTACTGCCTTGAGGGGCCTATGTGGCCCTCAATAACTGGAGTTATTAAAATTATGGTAGAATCCCCAAAGGGGATTACTGCCATTTCCCCAGGAGATAAAATCGCCCAGTTGATAATATTGCCCAGCCTCCATGATCGCTTCACCATGACATCTAAAGAAAGAGGAGAAGGAGGTTTTGGATCTACAGGCACTGATCTAACATTTCTGTCTTTAGATTTAGATCAGAGGCCAATCTTAGAACTAACCATTGACAACAAGGAAATCCTGGGATTGTTAGACACTGGGGCTGATAAAAGCATCATTGCCAAAAAGGATTGGCCATCGGGCTGGCCCATACAAGCATCCTCTCAGACCCTACAAGGGTTAGGTTTTGCTAGGGCCCCAGATATGAGTGCCAGGCGATTACAGTGGAAGGATGAAGAGGGGCACTCTGGCCCGATGCAGCCCTATGTGCTAGAGCTTCCAATATCGTTGTGGGGACGAGATTTACTAAAGGACATGGGATTCACGTTGAGCAATGACTATTCTCCTGCATCTTCCAAGATGATGAGTGATATGGACTATCACCCAGATTATGGCCTGGGAAAATATTTACAGGGGAAAAAAAAAAAATCCCATACAGGCTCACCCAAGGGCTCCTAGACAAGGGCTGGGTTTTTCCTAGGGGCCGCTGGGGAAGGTATTCTCATATCTTGGAAAACAGAGGAGCCTGTGTGGGTTCCTCAGTGGTCTCTCTCCTCTGACAAATTAGTTGCAGCTAGACTGCTAGTGGAGGAACAATTACAACAGGGACACATTGGCGCCTGCTTCATGATCTAAGAGATATAAATAATCAAATTCAGGTCATGGGCCCCGTGCAACGGGGCCTACCCCTTTTGTCTACACTCCCAGCCTCTTGACATCTAATTATGAGTGATATTAAAGACTGTTTTTTCTCTATCCCATTGTATAGTCAAGATACAAAAAGGTTTGCATTTACTGTTCCTTCTTGCAATCATGTAGAGCCAGATCAGAGATACGAATGGTCTGTTTTACCTCAAGGAATGGCCAATAGTCCCACTATGTGTCAGATTTTTGTGGGACATGCATTGGAACCCATTAGACGAAACCATACCAAAGTTAGATGCATCCATTACATGGATGATGTTTTATTAGCGGCAAAAAATACAAGAGATGTGGTCTGTCTATTTGGCCTTATTAACAGAACTTGGGGAGAAGGGATTAGCCATAGCCCCCAAAAAGGTTCAAATGGATAAGGTGATAGAATATTTAGGGGCTAGGATTACCCCTGAAAAGGTAAGTCCACAAAAAATAGAGTTAAGAAAAGATAAATTAAATACCTTGAATGATTTTTGAAAGTTATTAGGAGATATTAATTGGATTAGAGGGTATTTAAAATTGGCCAATTACGAATTGAAGCCCCTTTATGATATCTTGCAAGGTGATTCGGCATTAGATTCTCCGAGACAATTAGATGAAAAGGCAAGAAAAGCTTTAAAGCTGGTAGAGGAGCGGCTACAGGATACTTTTCTGTATAGAGTACAGGAAAATGGGAAGATTACCTTATGCATTCTACCGACCTCTTGCCAGCCTACAGGGTTATTGTGGCAAGAGGGACCACTATTGTGGATTCATCCAAAGATTTCACCAGCCAAATCAATTGAGTACTATCCTGCCGCTGTGGCTGCCTTAGCCCTGTGTGGGATACAACAAACCACCCAGTTTTTCGGGACTGCTCCTGTCTCTGCCATTGTGCCTTACACTGCCAATCAAGTCTCTACCTTATGTGCAACAGTTGATGATTGGGCTGTGTTGCCTTGCGGCTTTGCTGGTGCTTTAGATAATCACTATCCTCAGCATCCCTTAATGACTTTTTTAAGGAACACTCAGTCGTTTTTCCAAAAATTACAGCATCTCGACCTATTTCAGGAGCTGTGAATGTGTTTACGGACAGCTCCAAGACAGGGTGTAGAGCATACATGCTGGGGGCTCAGCAGCCAGTACAACACCAATTCCGTCCTGGCATGCCACAGATGGTTGAGTTACACATAGTAATTGAAGTCTTTAAGACGTGCTCTTTCCCATTTAACTTAGTTTCAGATTCTGCCTATGTTGTTAATGCGCTTAAGATTCTAGAGGTCGCTGGACCCATTAACAATTCCAGCCCTGTCTGTGCGCTGTTCCGACAGTTACAACAGTTAATTCAATACAGGACTTCCTGATTCTTCCCATAGCACATTAGAGCTCATACAGGCTTGCCTGAACCACTAAGTGAGGGCAATGCCATAGTAGATGTATGGACTCGACAGGAGTGGGCATTTCTAGGCTCCTCTTTAGATCGTGCAAGAGAGTTCCATGAGTCATTTCATGTAAATTCTAAAGCATTACAACAAAAATTTTCCCTCTCTCGTGCTGACGCTCGGCAGATTGTGCTTAATTGTCCCCAATGTGTTACCCATCAGGGCCCCCCGAGTTTTGGGGTAAATCCTCGGGGCCTCCTTCCCTTAAAAGTATGGCAAATGGATGTGACACACATTTCAGAACTTGGGACTCTTAGATATGTACATGTGTCGATAGATACTTGTTCAGGGATTCTACATGCCACAGACATGTCTGGGGAGAAGGCGCACAATGTCATTGCCCATTGCTTAGAAGCCTGGGAGGCTTGGCCAAAACCATTGCAACTCAAGACTGACAATGGGCCAGTTTATACGGGCCAACAAGTTACCTCCTTCTGTCGCCAGATGGCGGTACAACTCACTCATGGCTTGCCATACAACCCCCCAAGGGCAGGGCTTCGTAGAGCGCGCCCACCGCACCTTGAAAGAATGCCTACAAAAACAAAAAGGGGGAATTGGCCATGGCCGTACCCCAAAGGAGAGACTTTCTTTAGCTCTATTCACCATGAATTTTTTAAATTTAGTGCTGCAAATCTGTCTAAGCAACTGTCCAGTTTTCATTTAGGTAATTGGATTGGGGAATTTGATGGCCTCATGGAACAGCTGAGAGTGGCCATCATGATGGTGAACTCGACAAGGATGGATGCTGGACTAGCAGAGGGCCTGGTTACACGGTTCTCCACCGTCATGAATCGCCTCAAAGAGTGGGCGGGAATGGGAGCTCTGGCTGGCCTGATGGTGCTGATATCCTTGGTATGCCTGTGGTGCATCTGCCGTGTTAGGTTCCTTCAGCGTCGCGGTACAGCCATGATAGTTCAAGCCTTTGCAGCCATTGAGACTGGACAGTCCCCTGGTGTTTGGCTGGCCACCTTACACAAATAGTTTACCGGCACAGGGTGTGAGGCAAAGCACTGCACTTAGAGACCAGAGCGGCCAAGCTGGAATCTAAGGAGAACATACCCAATTGCATGTGGGTTCGATGCCTTCCACCCCACCCCTGTGAAAAAGGGCGTTGGACAGCGCTGACACTCCCTGGGTGCAACGCACCTGGGCAAGAGCTGGCCTCTGTCCTTGCACAACAGGGATCGGGCCTCTGTTCTCACCTGTTGCTATAAACAAAAAGGGAGAACTGTAGAGAGCTGCGAATAGCCATGCCTGAAAGATGGTGCTGGCTTCCGCCTTCCACCCCCCGCTGGGTGAGGGCTCTCCAAGATAAACAACTCCATATATGGCTAAGGCTAAAGCTATGGCTCACTTCCGTGTACCTGGACCTATTGGTGATGCCCACGTGGCCTTCTGGGATTGGACGCCCAGAAGGTATTTAGCTAAGAGCGGGCTTCCCCCTGGGGTAGAAGAACATTGTTCAAGGGTCCTGAATAAACCACTGAAAGAAGAGTCTAGTGTTGCGTCTTCCTTGCTGGCGAGGTTGCGCGTGACAGGAGGTTACTTAAGAGTTAACATAGCACTCTCTTCTCTCCCCCCACTTGATAAAACTTGAACAAATTATAGGAGCTAATTTTGCTATCTGTGAGAATTCAGCTAGATAAAATCATTATAAAAGCCCGTACATCCCATACAGCCCAGTAAACTGTCCCAGGAAATCTGCAGGAGCACAACATAGAAACATGGAGAGAAAGTGCATTACACAGAGACAAAAGAACAAACCAAAACAGAGCATTAGTATAAAGCCTGTGTTGTGGATGATAGCACTTTAGTTCCCTTCAGAGATAAGCACTGTATTTACTTCCTTAATGAAATGAAAGGATTATCCTTTAACAGCATAGATTTACACAATAAATAATTCCAAGAATTGACCATTTACATCACATCAAATATAAAAACTTTAAAAAATAAAAACTTCATAGCAAAAAAAAAAAAAAAAAAGATATGCTGGTAACCATTATGATAACTCTGTAAGAGATTGTAAGATAAATAAGGAAATCTGATTCTGATGAAGAGTGGGAATTAGGGGGGGGTAGGAGAGGGAGAAATAAAATAATTGAGATGTATTATGCACATGTAGAATTCCCCACAATGAAGACATTCATTATGTAACTACAAACACATACTAACATTTTTTAAAAGATTAAAAATAACATTTTTCTCTCAAACTTTGACTAACAGCATTAAACAAACCTGAGAGCTGGGTGCAGTGGGACAATCCCATAGTCCCAGTCCTGGGGAGGATAAGGCAAGAGGATTGTGTGATGGCCGACACTCTGGGCTATATAGAGAAGCCCTGTGTACAAACAAATAAAGCAAGAAATTAGGAAAATTATGCTAATTTTCACATCTGCAGTTTTTAAATAACAATATTAGAAATCATAGTGTGATAATTAAGCTTACTGATCAATTTTGATGCAGTAAGTCTGTCTCGGTTATTATTGATGTTGTTGGGACAAAATACACAACACCCAAAATTAAGGAAGGAAAGTTTTATTTAGATCACATTTTTTGAGGTTTTGATCTATATCTGGCTACTTCAAGGCAGAGTGCCACATGGCAAAGCGTTGCTGTTTATGGTGGTAGAAAACAGCAAGGAGCAAAGCAAAACAGAGAAGCAGTGGTCACATTCACACCCATAATCATAGTAGCACCTAAACCCATAATCCCAGCAGCACTCACACCTTTAATTCTAGCACTGGACCATAAACTCATCACAACCTCTGGAGGTCCACCTATATATGCATGAGGCTTTTGGGGGACAACTAGACACAAACCACAGCTTTCTACCTCTGGCCCTCCAAAGACTAATGTGTATCTCTTTAAGCAAAATGCATTTTAGTCCATTTTTAAGAGTTGTTAAAGTCTTACCAGTTTTAGTCTAGGTCTCTTTTAAAATCTAAGGCAAACTCTTAGCTGTGAGCCTCTGTACAAATGAAAGGAAAGTTAAATACCTTCAGCATTTAATGGCACAAGAATAACATTACTGTTTTATATGGTATAAGCAAGGTAATACAAAGCATTGGGATTAAAACAAGTCTAAAATCTCACAGGGCAAATGTTAAAACTTGCAGTCATATATGGAATATCTGAAGTAATCTGTGGCAAATTGTGAGTTCTACCTGACTATCTCTTTGGCACTTCAGTTGGTTGTAGTTCTCATAGCTTTTGCAGGCTGGTTTTGGTCTCTTTTTGTAGCTTTTATCAGATAATCTGTTTTGGCAATTTTAAACCTTTTTATTTTCCATTTTATAAATTGTCCTCTCAGGAACACATTTCCTGGCCTCTCAGCCCTTTTGAAATTAAGATACAAACCTTTTGCTCATTGCCTGCACCTAAATCCAAAGCATGTGGATGATGCCAAGGTCTACTGTCAGCTGGAGGAGTAGCCAGGCTTTTCTTTCCCCCTACCTGTAGGAGTCAAGTGCCTGGATTGCTGAGCACCCTGAACATGTATTTGAGCAAGAAGCTTTTTATGCTGCCACCATTTTGGAACCTGGTGTGACCACCACTGTCAGTCTGGAACATAGTGCTATGTGGATTTTTTTTTCAGAGAAAAAGTCTTTTACCTTTGCCATTTTTCAGCTTCAAAGGGTGGAGACTTGCTGTTTTTTGTGATGCCCTGAAACCCTAAGGTCATCCTTTTAATTTAGATTTTTTTTTCTTTGCAATGGATATCTTCTAAGCTCTATCTTTGTACTATGTACCTTTATGGTGCTTTTTTCTGTTATTTTTGGCCAAACTTAAAACATTTTAAATTATCCTTTTGGGCAATTTGCCTTTGATTTTTAATGTAAGCCTAACTAAACCCGCCAAAATAGCTATGTCACAGTCTGAACATTTTCTGTCTTGATATTATTTTTGTAAGAATAATCAGTCTGTAGTTTTTAATCTCAGTCAAATCTCTCTGGCAAAGTCTCAGGAAATGAGCAAAATGTGGACAAACTTTATGCCAAGCCAAAACGCACATCATCTGGAGTCCAACAGCCAATGTAGTCCTCAGCAGAAACCTCCCCAGCCTGGCCTTTATAGCAAGGATTTCTAACAGCATTATGGTTTTCAGAATCTCCTAAACAGAACAGCCAAACCTATTGCAGTGCTTCTCTTGTAGGCAGTATCTCTAAGTCTTTTTAAAAATCTCTTCTCATAAGCTATTTTTAAAAGCTTGTAATTCATAAGGTCAGGTAGTCACAGTGAAAGCCCCATTCTGTGTACCAAAATCTGTCCGTTATTTTTTTGTTTTTGTTGTTGTTGGGGCAATATACACAACACTAAAAATTAAGGGAGGGAAGGTTTATTTAGTTCACAGTTTGTAGAGGTTTTAATCTATCTTTGACTAGCTGAAAGACAGAGTGACACATGACAGAAGGCAGCAGTTTATGGTGGCAGAAATCAGCAAAGAGCAGAGGCAAAAGGGAGGATGGGCTGCAGCAGTGTCAAAAGAGAGCAAGCCTGTCACTTTGCATGTTGTATTTTGGGCTAACTCCCCAAGCAGGGCATAGAACTCACATGTATAATCTCTGTAGCACCTACATCTGTAATCCCAGAAGCACTCATATCCATAATCCCAGAACTAGATCATAAATTAATCATAAATTCTAGAAATCCACGTTTTAACTGCATGAGCTTTGGGGGGGACAACTAGACACAAACCATAGTAAAGATACTCGAGCTTAGGTGACTAACTATGGAGACACCATACCATTACTGGGGTCCATCATTCGATGTTTATAGCTCAGTATTCTGGCAGTGACTCATTAGGTGTTTTTCTCTGATCAGTAGTATTTTTCACTGTCATTCTTCCTATGATTTATGTAATGCTGCTAGGAAGTGAGATCTTTTATTTCAAAAAATCTGTTCACCATGATGTCTTGGATCCACTGAGACATCAACTGAATTCCTAAATACATGAGCAAAATACAGATCTCTTTCCTTAAATACTGGGAATCAGGTGTTTTGTTAGAACAGCAGAAAAGATGGCTGATAAACACACATATCACATGTAAAGGAAAGTTAATTTGTATGCTGTGCTAATACTTGTAAGATACTTTTAGAATTTCAAAATATATGACTAAAATCTGATAATAGAATTTAAGAGGGCTGGCCAAATAGCTAAGTGGATTAAAGCATTTGCAAGCAGGTGCAGGGAACGGGGTTTGATCCCTGGGCCTGCTGTGCTGGTCTACCCCTGGGGAGTGGTGAGATGATAACTGAGACTGGGTGGGGTCATGTGCACCTGCAATCCAGGATTTAGGAGGCTGTAAACAGGCACTATGCATTCCATCTAGTAGTGAGACCCTGAACACCCTATAGAGCCTTCCCTAAGAAAAAAACTTAACAGTCAAATTTTGTGTTTTGATAATTTTAAAAAGGGCATAGAAAATACACAATGAAACTGATTTTCTTTAACTTTCATTTGTAAACAACTCAAACTGAAGTTCAATACACTATATTAACTATCCTATAACTTGTATATTACCTAGAAATCATAATATTGCAATTACTTTGACTTCTTGTGTTATTAAACTTTAAGCATTTTCAAAATATATGTTGTTATATAATTCGTGTCTCAATTATATAACATAATTATTCTAATAACATATGCACACTGAAAAATTCTGAAGATCTATAACGATCCATGAGTTCACAGTTACATATACTAACTATGTTATATTTCTCACAGCATAATGTGTCATAAACAATGATTAAGAATCAAAATGTCTTTATTGTATTCTTCAACCAAAAGCACACGGGAAAAACATAAAAACTACCTTAGTGAAGTAATCACTTACATGAATACATTAAAGCATCAATAAAGGGGATGATTTGAAAAATAATCGTAATTCCATATTTGTACTAGTAGAAAACTTCCTGAAATATGCTTAAATAAAAATAAGTAAATATTTTGTTTTGTTTTTATTTGTGGTCATTAGAAGTTGTTTTGGCAATCTTAAGGATGGTAAAATTGATACTGTAAAATTCATAAATAACTAAAAATATTTTACTAGCAAATATTTGGATATCTGCATTCAATTCACCAAAATAGTAAAGCAGATGAATCTCAACTGAAAAAAAAAATTATTATGAGACATTGACACCACTTTGTCTCTCATAGTCACATATTTTTCAAAAACTTTTACTCTTCTTTGTCACTTTTAACCAAGTACATCAAACTGATGTAAACTTTTAAAATTACAGTCATCCAAATTTCAAACACGTACCAAACTTTTGTTCAAAAATATTAGTCATGAGTATGTTGCCTACTGCCAGGAACAGCAATGGAAACACTTTCTTGTTTTGAGTTCAAGTGGATGACAGTTTCCTCTCTGT
Organism: Ctenomys sociabilis; assembly: GCA_004027165.1. Lineage (NCBI taxonomy): Eukaryota > Metazoa > Chordata > Mammalia > Rodentia > Ctenomyidae > Ctenomys > Ctenomys sociabilis. The sequence goes on along the minus strand of PVKA01001430.1, from coordinate 44,153 downwards.
ACATGGACTGTCAGCTCCAGGATTTGGTCTGCTGTCCTTGGAATTTCTTCAAATCTATTACATATTTTTGCACATTTATCTTAACCTTCTCTATACCGTAAGATCCAACTTGATAAAATAATTACTTCACTTGCCCAGCAGTTATCACTACCCATTTTAGTTAGCAAGTACTTGATCATTTTAGACAAAAATACACTAAAATATCTACTGAGTATCATTTCCATCTATTATACACTTATAAATAATTGACCATGCATCTGTTTCAGTGTACACAAAGAAAACAGATACATTCATTGATTTAGATTACTTATTAAAAACTCTGTGAAATCTGTATTTAATGGAGAGTGATATCTTACACAATTCAAACATCTAAAATATTACATTTATTTTATAGAGTGCAACATAGTCCTAAAACAAAAAATTACAAGTGATACAAAATTTTACTGAACAAAGTAACATGAATTCAACAGTGTTCGTTGTAACACATGGTGTTGTCTCAACCAGTTATTCATATTACTAAACATAAATGTACAATTGGAGAAGAAAAAAAAAACAGAAAAAGAAGTACATAAGAAATTAAGGGATGAAAACAGAGAAACAATTCAAAAAAGGAGACAAACAAATTAAGTATCTGCTCCTTTCCACGGACCAGCAGGAATGCACAGTACAGTTGCTTGTTTGTGGTACCAGGGGTCAAACTTGAGACCTTGTGCCACTGACGTAGGTGTCTCCCCAGCTCAGTTTTTTGTTTTGTTATTGTTTGTTTTGGTTTGTTTGAGAAAGGGTCTTGCTTTGAAGTCCAGGTTTCCCTGGATATGTGGTGATCCTCTTGCCTCAGCCTCCAAAGTGCTCAGATTGAAGCTCTAAGCCACCATGACTAGCATAAAAATAATTCTTTACAGAAATTATATTAAGGGTAAGGATTACTGTCCTTAGAAAAATAAAATATGCACTATGATATATTATTTTCTAGATGATACACAAACCTGAACGAATGTAAACCCCCCCAAAGTGATAAATAAATAGTAAAGGTTAGCATATGAGTTCCTTGTCCTGTTCTTTGTGCTAATACCATTAATTAATTAAACCATTAAAATGTGAAATACCAGAGATATACTATTTTAATTAATCTATAAAATATCCACACATGGTTATTTTGCATTGCTATTTTTAGCAAAAGTGACAATAGAATTTTGTGAAATTAAGTAAAAATTTATGCAGATAACTGAAAATGTTTTATTTCTGGAAGATTCTGTTATGAACATATAAATCTCACACAAAAAGGTGGCTTCACTGGACTTGTCCCCCTCCTTATATGTCACAATGACTTAAACACAATATAAAATGTAGTGTTAAGGAAAATTCCGGGACTTATTATTTACTAATTACATAATCTCTTAGTTAGTCTGTGAAATCACTACATTTCATTCAGTTTAACTTTCTTAATCTGTAAAATGAAAATACTGTTACCTGAAGATCATTAGAATGAGTACATAAAACAAAGTTTAAAAGCCCAGATCTCTCCTTTACACATAGCCCACTTAGAATATGTATCAGTAATCACAATCCAAGACTAAAATAATTTTGTGCTTAGATATCATATTGCAAATCAATTTTGTGCTGTTTGCATCAATAATTACTTCTTAACAGAAATATGTAGGATCTCACATATTCTTTTTTTTTTTTTTTTTTTTTGTCTTTTTGAGACAGGGTCTCACTATGCAGTTCAGGCTGACCTTAAGTTCACTTTGTAGCTCAGGCTGGTCTTGAACTCACAACAATCCTCCTGCCTCAGCCTCCCGAGTGCTGGGATTACCGGCATGTGCCACCACGCCCCGCTAGGATCTCACATATTCTTATTGTGGAATTTCATCCCATTTTGGTGATATCTATGTTGAGAGATACTTGAACTACTATTACTTAATTTATTATCATCATACATATCTCCAAAAGAGCCCTGATAATTTTTATAACATATATTTAATTTTAAACACACATATATTATTCTTCATTATGACCTTTGAAATCAAATAAAGAAAATCAAATTAATAAAGACAAATACACATTCTCAAATGTAGCATTAACTATGTAATGTAACAGTTTAGCATTAAAATACTGCTCATTCCTGATTCAGACATCTCAGTTACCTACCTACTCCTCAGATCTTTCCAGAAGCTATGTAAGTTTAAGTCTTAGCCTTTATTTCAAATCTTCAATATTTTTATCAAATTATTTCCTTTATTATGGGCCCTGTCAAATTTACTTTTAATTTTACTTGAATGAAGGACAAATATACTTTGTATTACATAGCCCAAGAAAATGAGTAATTCTGTGTAGCCACCACCTATGAAGCTTACTGAAAGCATACAATTAAAGATTAGTGGGGGGCAGGGAGATGGCTCAGTGGAATAAGCACTTCTGTGGCAAGGGCAAGGGCCTGAGTTCAATTCCTAGTTCTGCCGCCCACCACCCCAAAAAATAGGCTTTATTTTCTTACCAAGGCAACAAAGCAAAGATCTGTAATCCATTTGTATAAACTTCCTGTCATTTATTTTATTTTTTCTTTGGTGAAGATTTCACAATCTTTTCTCACAACCTTGGCTTCACATCTTTTCTGATTACAAAATCCACTCTGCTGACTCATTACAGTGGTACCACCGAATTCCCAGGCTTTCTTCCTTTACTGTTAATGAATTTCTCTCATCTTTGCTAGCGCTAGCCATTAGGTTGATACTCAGGATTTTTAACTATTTTATATCCAAGATGATTTTCAAAAGCATCCTATTTAAAACTTTTATTTATACAGTTTTGCAGTATGTGATGCTGGGGAGTTGGTACATGTTTCTCTTACTCATTAGAATATTCTCTAAATGAATTTGTCTTTTACCCCTGGGCAAGTAAGTCTTCCTTGCAAGAGGCTGGTAAAATGACAAATGAGATTTCAACTATGTTTTGAAACTCATATGTTTCTCATTTTTGATTTATTAAAAATATACAAGCTTGAAAGTACACATGCAAGCAATACAACTAAAAAAAGTTAATTAACAAAATATAACAATTACAAGTTTTTACAAAAAGGAATTATATATATAGTTTTATTATAAAAATTAAATATGTATCTATCTAGATGGATAGATATATGTTATATATATATGTGTATATGAAATCAATTATATACATACATACATACATATATATATATACATATATATATATATGGTTACAAAGGTGGCCACATGCCTGTAATCAATCTTTATAATTACATTCTTTGAATTTAAGACATATTTTATGTTGTAAACTATGACACTAACTTCTTGAATTATCCATCAAAAAACTTTAAGTAATAAAAAATGTATAACCATATGGAAAAACCAATCTAATCTTATCATTTGAATACATAACATTTTCATTCTGTTACATTTTTGTGTGTAATAAATATGCATTCTTCTATACTATTCATGAGACTTTTTGACAAATCTGTTCCATCTATAGTAGGTAAAATCAAGGCCCCTTCCTTTATGACTCATTGTGTTAGTACAAGTTTGACACAATCCTGTAAGTGCTTACCCAAATCAATTTCCATTGGATAATGACACTTAAAGTGATAAATCATGTGAACTAGTTTTTAAATCTAGTTGGTATAAATTAACAAGAACTATTCTATGTTACGGATTATCTCTACTTCATCTAGGTTAACGATTGCAATAGAAATCATTTATATTTTAGGTACAATTGCTTGCAATGAATGTAAAATTATATTTTCATATTTGGAACTTAGAAATTATTTTTTAAATAATGTAACTGATGTCATAGAATTATTAAACTTCAAATATTTACCTTATTTTTCTTTGTCTTATCTTTTTCCGCTCACTCACTTAATAATTTTTTTTTTTTTTTTGTTAGAACTGAGGATTGAACTCAGGCCTTTGTGCTTGCCAGGGAAGCATTTATTCTACTGAGCCATCTCCCAGGCCCCCTCAGTTACTAAATTCTTAATTTTTATCTCTTCAACTTACACACTGAAACCCTCCCAAAAACATATAATAGGCTAGTCATGTGTCATGCTAATTTTATCTCCCAACAGTCACTTTCTGAATTTAATTTCACACTTCCGTAAAATCAATATCATAAAATGATTTTATAATAAATAATACCTCACACCTTGCAACAACTTTTACATATTTATTCTTTATGAATATTGTGGGTTTTTTCATACTTGTCACCTTTACATAATCGATTCCCTTTAAATCATATGTCCTAATATTTTCCCATATATTTTGTTATATATGAGTAAAGTTGTACTTCACAGACACAGTAAACTATTCTCATTTCTACATCTCTGAAAAACATACTTTAGATTGTCTGCCTGTTGGCTTTTCTGTCTGGGTGTGTGCGTGTGTGCATGCATACATGTGTGTGTGTGTATTTACACATATTCAAGCTACCAAAATCACATGGTGTTTATGTGTCTCAAGTAAAATATGATAGATCTTGCCCTAAAGCCCTAGGCACAAACAATTTACAATATTGTTGGTGGAATGTCATTGAGTGTTACATTGTTCTTGTCAATTACATTTATACTATCCAGTGTTCCTTAATTCAGCATCTTTAAATGCTATTTGTTTAGTTCTACAAGATCTGTGAGTCAGCAAACATACTACACCACAGCCTCCTTTTTCCTTTTCATGTTTTCTATTTAATGAAATAATTTGTTCTGTTTTGCACAAATGTACTTTCTTAAAAGTTCTTGCAAACACTTTTTTGTTTATCTGCAGTGTAAATAAAGTACTTATTTAGATTATAAGACATTGCATAAAAAGGTTTTGTATTTTGATCCCTGAAATTTGCTAATCTATAATTTCTCATGATAGCAATAAAAAGAGTTAATGAAAATTATATTTACTATGTCCTGAATGATTACAAGATATGATTTTGTTTTGCATTTAAAGACTAAAATTTATATTTTTTAAGTAATTTTAGTTTTAGAAGTCATTACCTTTATCTATGGCTCTACCTCAGTAGCATAGTAATCAATTGGCAGGAATGAGGCTCTGAGTTCTATTCCGAGTACAAAAAATTAAAAAGAACAAACACAAATAAATGAATTCATGTCCCTAAAGTACAACATAATGACTATGACCAGTTTATAGATCTAGTAATATTGACTTAATGAAAATTAATTTTATATTCATGAAAGTCTATTTTTAGACTAGTATATTATTTTTAAATGTAAATAAAAGTATCACAATTCTAAAATAATAAATTGTGGAGAAATTGTCTTTCCAAACAGCCACTTATCCACGCTCTCTTCTTCAGCGTCATTTTGTATCTTCCATTCATCAATTTTGTGTTTGATGACCTGGAAAAGAACTGTGTAGACTTGCTTGAAAAGTCTGTTATTCTTACCATAACTGATATTCTTGAATGCCCGTCACAGTATATAATAGTTCTGGCCCCCAAACTACGTTGGAAATATATTTTAGATACATTATAAGATAATTTATAGCCTGATGAATCATTAAATTCCCATTTTATTCTAAACTAGTATTTGGAATATTGTTTACATCATTGAAACATTTAGTTTTGTAAAGAAAATCAATAAAAGATGAACAGTGAAAGGCCTAACAAATCAGCTTATGTTAGCAGCTTCATTTTTAAGGTTGGCTTTTTTCTTTTTTCTTTTTTTCTTACAGTGTGATCATAGCTTATTTCAAATGTACTTTTCCCGGCATTGTCAAATTTTATCTATCACTTTTGATTAAAAATCATGCTACCCTTATGTATGCATGTGCATCCCTCATAATAGCAGTGGAGAAACACAGTTCTTATTTCTATTTCTTCTGATTTTTTATTTTGTGCCTTGAAAATTTTATTGGCAAATCTGGAGAGCATGAAACCACAGATAATTGTTTTTCATTTATTTTATATATTTTAGTCAATATTTTTTTAAATCTTATTTTCATAAATATAATAATGGATACTTACTATAAATATATTTAGTCATTTGAATTCTTAATTTACAATTTGGAATAAATTTATTTTACAGAAAATTATTTCAGTATTGGCAGTTAATTATAGATGACTCCAGTTATTATATAAATTCCAAATATGACCAATAATTAAATGATAAAATGCTAGTTAATTGAATATTTATACTCCCAAATTATTTATGAATATATTTATGATTTTACATATCTCCCGGCATCATTTCCAAAATACGGAAAAAGATAGTGAAATCAATATTGTTAAAGTAAAATATGCAAAAACACTTGAAATTTTAAGAAATTACAGTGAAAATACATATTTATACAAAAACAGCCCTCAGAGAATGGATTTTTAAGGAAAACTAGTATTCAAGTGTTTTATCTTTTTATTGGAATTTTAAAACTTTATTCAACATATATTAAAGCTTCATCTCTGTGCAAAGATTTTTCTTAAATCAGTTCTATATAATCAATGGGATGAAAATCTTCTTCATTATTTTCTATATATATTATATAGAAAATATATATATGTAAGTTACATAGTATACATGTAAGCTTTTATTGAATCTACTACAAAAACATATGTAGTATATCCCCAGAGTTAGATGATATTATGAATTTAAGATCTCCTAAAATTAAGATAATGTCAAACTATATATATATATATATATATATATATATATATATATATATATTTGTTATTACAGTTTACAAAGTTCTTCCTAACCACTGTCTTCCTTTGAAAGAATCTCTTGGAGTGGTAGAAACTGAGATTTCTGCTTTAACAAATATTTATTTCATATATTATTGATTCGTTTATTTATATACTTCAGACTTTGTAGTTTGGAACACCTAACAACCATAAAAAAGAAAAAATATATGCTTTCAATTTTTTTTCTGTGTTTAGTACACGGTGGACAATGTCTCACTTTACAGATTGGGTTTGTTTTATTTACTTACTTTAGTTTATTGAGCAAAAATAACAATAAGATTGCTTCAAAACTGATTAATAGGACAGTTTCAATAATTAATACATTATACATTATTATGTTCTTAGGGGTTATCCATAGCACAAGATACAGACAGCATACCTTGTTCAAACACTATTAGTACAAATCTTTCTTATTGATTTAAGTGAAAGTAGGTGTATATCTATCCTAACTATACTGTATATACAGATACAGAATAGTCTTTCCTTTGTATCCCCTTCTCTTGTTTAGTCCTGTCAGAGATGGGTATTCCTTTGGCATCTAAATACTATAGGTGCATGAATTCAACAAAACAATCCAACAGTCCAGCAGTCCACAATACTGCTAGGTTATCCACAGAAGTTGTTCATTTCAGCCTTTTACAGCTCAGCCTATTAATATTGGTTTACTTTATACACCTCATTTTTATGCTTTTCTGTTGGATGGTTAAGACTAAGATAAATCAAGACCCATATAACCAGAAATGTAACTTTTGTATCTGATAAGGTTAGTCAATTCACCTCAGGATTTTTCCTGTAACCCTATACCTCACTTTGTAGATCCTTTGTCAGTGTCAGCCACGTGGATGAGTCATGGCCATTGCTTGACCAGTTTGCTTTCTGTAAAAGCCTGAGAGAATGTTTTCTCTCCATGTGACTCTCCTTAGACATACACTATGTCATCAATCACGTTGCTCTGTGGCCCCATAATCTCCTTGATCAGAAAATTTGGGACACAACTGAGTTACACGTGGTTACAGTATAGGTTCTCCTATGTCCTGAGTCCTCACTGACCTCAAAAGGCTAGGGCCAAAATGTTTGTTTTCTGTCTTTGCAGCCCTTCTATTTCTCTGATTTTTGGCCTACAAACTTAGGTTGTTACCCCTCCAGCAGAGAAGCCCATTATTATCCTACTACATATGCAGTTGGATTTAAATTCACTATCTGTCTGAATATCAAGCATCTAGGCATAACATGGAATAGGTATTTTCTGTCAATCATTGATATGTTAAACTTTAAGTCCCTACAGAATATAGAGATAAAAATTTAAAAAATGAAAGATATTTAAAGAATATTAATAAAGAATTACATATTTTTTCACAGAAATTTAGAAATCTAACCATATACAGCATTGTAGCAGGAGAGTCCTGTGAAATTTATTTTTTTCTTTTCCTTTTGTCTTTGGTTTTCATTTATTACCCATTAAAAAAGACTTTTATTTGAGAGATGCTTCTGTTTCCAGTCTCCCAAGGGCTGGGATTATGGGAGCGCCACCATATGCAATCTTAATCACCATCTCCTAGTGCCCCAGAGGTGGGGCTGTTGAGGCTTGTGGAGTGGGGAGGGAACCCTGGTTCTTGTTTACTTGAGCAGGCACTTTACTCTGCTCAGCTATCTGGCTGGCTCATGCTTTCAATATTTGAGAAAATTTATTAATTTCCTCTTTTACAAAGGCTGTAACAGAGTTATCCAAGGAGATGTAAGTTAGGTAAGGACACATTTCATGAGAAACTTAATGTAGACAGCTTTTTTCCATTCCCCACTACAGTGACTTCAATGTGTCAAACCCACTCATTTTTACTCTGTTTAACACCATTATCTGATTTATCTATCAGATAGTACTGATAGATAAATTGAGATACATCAGTCAAGAAGAGTTTTGATAAATTCGTATTGATATAAAGTGATTACATATAATACCTAATTTCATAAAAGATAAAATTTTAAAACTTTAATGTTATCTTTATCATATGTCCATCACTTAGTGACAAAGGTACGCCATATGGTCATTTTCTACCGAAATAAAAAAAAATACATAGTACAAATTAATTTTTTAAAAAAATCTTTGCTTTTATCAACCTACAAAGAAAACCATGATTGAATCTAAAATAAAATTACATTTACACTATAGCTTGATATATGCATTGGAGTTTGTGTTACCATACATTTAAATTTAATACCTATTAGGATCTGATATTCAGGTGAGGCATTTTGACGATTAGAAAGTCAAAATTAACTGTTTATAGTAAGATTAACAGTTATCCAAAAACACCAGAGGCATGCCTTCTAACACATGAGGATCTAGTAGAATGTCTGACTAGACACCAACAGTGCTATCCTTGACCTTGGACAGTCTTGTTTTCTGACAGAGAAATATACTGACACTTTCAATGATCCAAAGTGTTATTGAGTTCTGAAAGTATTAATAGGCTAAGGCACAAGATATACCATTTTTTTCACAAGAGAAAACACTTCTTCAATTAATTATTTATCATGGTCTTAGAATCTATATGTGGTAAGAAAAGTTGCTATGTAACAGGTAAGAGAAGAAACTATTCACTTTTTTTTTATTCACAGGAGTATTATTCTGTCAAAGAAATTATCCAATAAAAATGTGTGCTGGTTTCATATATCAAAATTTGAACATACATATGTCTCAGAAATGATTTAAAATTGTAGATTATTAATATATAATGAGTCTCCTGGACAAACATCAATGTTAACTACATAAGAATGCACTTGACTTGCAATGATCTAATAGCCAAAAAATCCAAAGTAAGTCAATGAGCACATGCATGCAAACTGAAGTTTTCAACATGCAAAATTAACTCCTACCAAAACCTACAATGCCTACATAAACATTTGGCTTTTGAAGTTTTTCCAATACCTATAGCACAAAAAAAAAAAAAAAAAAAAAAAAAAAATCTTCTGCATGATAAAACATAGCAAAACAGATTTCAATGAGCACAGCCACGGTTTTCTCGTTTTGCAAGAACACACAATCCCCTTAGCAAACACCATTACATTAATTTTCCTTTTGTTCAGATGAAAACTGTTCATTATGTTTAACTGAAATGTACAATTACACCACCTTTGTAACCGCTCATATTAAGAAAGGCAAATGAGGGCCGATGAGACAGCTCAGTTGATTAAGTGCCTGTTAGGCAAGCTCAGGGACCCAGGTTCAGCCCTGGCACCACATGCATGTGGGTCTACCCCTGGGCATGTGAAGCCAGCCACCACGACTGGACATGCTGCCACATGCTTATGATGCCAGCGCTGGGGAGGCTGAGACAGGAGGATCACTATGAGTCCAAGCTGTGTAGTGAGACGCTGCACAAACTACTACTACTACTACTACTAATAATAATAATAATAATAACAATAATAAATAAAAGGCAATAAGAGTATCATCTTAATACAAAAGACATGTCATGTAGATTGTATTAATTACTATGATTAAAAATCAGATATTTTGGAAGTCATAGAGAGGGCATTCCAGTAATATGTCACATTCTTGTGCGATATATTACATGTTTACACAGTGTAATGATCATCAGTCACTTTCATTTATTTATTTAGAAAAATTTCCCCCAAAATTAACTCAGAACATTTTGTAACTTTTAGTGAAATATTAAGAAATACATCCCTTATTCTTTCATGCTCCTTCCTGCCAGCAGCAGGTGTCCTGTGATGCATGTCTGAGTTAAGAACTCCCCTATCAGTGTAGCCAAAATTTCCTCTCTCAACTGCAGGATAGTTTGAGCCTTTGCCTATGTGATGTCTTCCTCATAGTCCTCCAAAATGTTATGAGCATCATTTCATTATAACTCTCCTTAGTTCCATTTCCGCCTCTTCACCCACATTTCTTCAAACATCTGACTTTTCATTTCATCTTGGGGTAGGCCTGTCAAATGACTTGAACTAACACATTAATATACTTTAAAAAGAATAATTTACAACAAAAGATCATGTCACATAATTCTATTTCTATGAAATGAAAGTAATTAATAAATCCTTGCAAAGTAAAGAATATTACTATTTCACTCAGATTGATGGAGAAGGAAATGAGAGACCTCATCTTTGCTTTCTGGGTATGGAATTTTCTTCTGGAGTAATAAGAAGATTTCCATAACTTGATAATGATAATGACTGAATAACATGCAAATATATTTAAATGTTGATAATTAAGGATTTCGTACAGATTTTATCTTAATAAAAATGCAGCAAATTGGAAAGGAGAAGGCAATACATTTATTTAACTTATGATTCTTCATATGACAAGTAGGTTTCCCTTTACATTATTGGATTTTAATAGTTTTATCCTAAAAACGATATGATCAAATGAATAGGAAAAGTATGAATTCAATAAACTTGCTAGAATTTTAGTTTTAAAACAGTTGCAAAGATACAGAAAGAATCTTAAGTGTACCATTGCATTTTCATAACTATATTTTCTTATTTTCAAAAGAATAACTTGAAAATATGATTGGATTGTGAATATAATTCTTCCATCTCTTCACTTAGTTTTGATTTTTAGGTTACAATATTTTCTTGTAGAATGAACGGATAAATTACTTATTTTAATTGTCATAAAGCGCTAGCCTCAGTGGATTAAAATGCCTACTTAGGCAGATGCAGCAGCCATCATTTAACCCCTGGGGTGTGCTGAGAAGACGATTGATACTGAGCATGGTGGTGTGCATCTGTAATCCCTACTATTGGGAGACTAAACAGAGGTGAATCACTACAAGTACTACCTATATAATGAGATTGTGTAGACCATGTCTTAAAATACCAAAAAAAAAAAAAAAAAGAAAGAAAAGAAAAATTATTTTAGCACATTTTATATAATACACCTGATGCAAATCATGCACTCTTTATATAGAGCTAGTATGATTATGTTTGAATAAAATCTATCTTTCTTCTTTACATTTGTTTCATTAGGAATTGGCTAAAAATTCTTCAAGAGCATCTGTACACTGCCAAACAAGTCCCAGAAGGCCTAAAGGCCAGTGGAGGACAGGTTGTTTCTCAGAGTTTGTCACGTGGAAATATGACCTTTGTGATAATTCTGTCATGCAGTGAATGTATTTTTATTAACTATTTTGAGCATGAATGCTTATGATTCTAACACAGATAACAGACACTTGTTTCCTTTTGGTTTTGTAACTGAAAGCACCCTAATTTGCTCTTTTCTAAAACCTCTCATTTATTTAGACATTCGGTAAGGAAAACATTGTTTGAGAGAAAATGTATTTCACCATCTTTGACATGCTTTTCTAACAGTCATAATTTTGGAAATAAATACTAATCTGAGTTGGATAATTTTCCTTTTCTTTTTCAAACTCTAGATGAAGGCAGAATTGTAAATTTTATGGCTTTAGCATTACGATTCAATCATATTGTTCACCATCACTAGTACAGCTTTGAAACATGCACTTCTTTGTCACAAATCAAAATTAATTTCCTTCTTATAGTACATTGAACTATGAAATTTTAAGCAATTTCTCTCTTTTTTTATGGTACCAGGGTTTGAACTCAGGACCCTGTGCTTGCCAGGCAAGCACTTATTCTACTGAGCTATCTACCAGGCCCTATTTCTACTTTTTTGGAGTAGGATCTCACTCTACAGTTCAGGTAGAGTATTCTCAATGTAGCCTAGGCAGGTCTTGAATTCTCAATGTAGCCTAGGCAGGTCTTGAACTCTCAAGTACACTAAATTTCATTATGTTTTAAAATCCTTTACACTTTAGGAAAAAAATCAAGAAATTCTATGATTAAATTTATCCAAAAATGTTGGTGTCCATGATTTTTTTTTTTTATTATTATTTTAGGGAAGGATCTACAGGGTTTTCATGATCTCACTACTAGATCCGTCTGTTTACAGCTTTCCAAGAACTGGGATCATAGGAGTGCACCATCATGCCCAGTCTCAATTGCTGTCTCAGTGTGTCCCCCCAGAGGGGGGATAAAGTTGTAATGGCAGGCCTGGGGACTGAAAGCCTGCTTGCAGGTGCTTTAAAATGTTGAGCTATTTGGTTGGCCCACCATGATTTTAGATATGTTAAAATTATTTTTGAAGATCTCAATTTGATTAAACCCATAAAAAGATGAGTAGAGAGATGTGAACAAATTATAGTTGTCAATACATTCTTAAGTCTGAAAAATCATGCAAAATATTGTAAACTAAACAGAAAACATATGTGGAAGACATTTAGGGATGGAGGAAAACACTTTACACTGAAGAAAATAAAAAACTATTTTCAGATCAGATTGTTCTAACTTGGGATGGGAATACCAAATGAAACGAAAGCCAACATTTAATTGAAGTTTGACATGTATAACCATAATCCACTCTTCTTTTTCTGTGGTTTGTTCAAAGTATCAAGTAATATTTCACCAATGGCAACATCAAATTGGGAAAATGTTTGAAAAAGTACAGTGTTTTGCATAGTAATAAAATAAAAAATATGAGTATTATATCTCAGAATAGAATTGTACCCCATATAGAATTTTCAGAAACCCCAAGTTTAAGAGAGATAGAGTTACAATCATTTTTAAAATAACCAAGTGAGAGGCCAAGGAAATGGTTCAGTAGAATAAGCACTCCCCTGACAAATTCAAAGGCCTGAGTTCAATGTCATTTTCCACAAAGTAAATAAATAAATAAATAAGCAAATAGAAATTTAAAAAATAAAATAACCAAATGATTATAAGAATTTAATGAAACAGTCTTTTCATTGCTTTCTTGGTCCTTGTAGAAACAGCAGAATAGAAGATAAGGCCAGGCTGTGCAAATAACAAAAATGAAAACAAAGAACTAAGCTAAAAAAATGTAAGAAAGACAAAACCGTTAACTGCTATGTGGGAAAGATAATTTAAGATATACAGGAAATAACCAATTGGAATAAATGACCAAGTATACAGGTATCCATCACAGGAGTAGAAATATTTGGTTTATAGACTTCATTAAATACCTTAAAATACATACAAAAGAAAGGGAGGTGAGAGAGAGACAGAGAGAGAGGGAGTGTGTGTGTGTGTGTGAGAGAGAGAGAGAGAGAGATTCCCCCCAAGAAGTTATAATGATATGGAATGAATAAAATATAAGATGTTTTCATGGAACTTCCACACACATATAACATCATTATTTAGATGTATTTTAAAGTTCAATGTAATGTCTTATTCTAGTACACTGGTAGACTTGTAAAATAACAAATAAAATCAGTCTTAGAGTATGCTCATTAATTTCTCTCCCTGCATCTCAAAACCTTTGTTGCTATGATGTTTCTGCTCTGAGAAATCACATTATTATAATCATATATGTATTCATTTGTGCCTAGCTTCCTTAATATGTTCAAAATTTATTTATGCTATAACCATTGTTAATGCTCCATTTCATTTGATTTATTTCTATACATCCACATCGAATAATTTATTAATTGATTTATGTTTTTATGGATACATACATAGTTTTATCTTTCTGAATATAACAAGAAACAAAATTAGGAATACCTGTGAACATATTTTTGTATATGTGAGCAGTATGTTTCCATTTCTCTTGGATGTATAACCGAAACAGCAATTCTTTTTTTTGCAGAACTGGAGATTGAACTCAGACATTTATGCTTGCCAGGGAAGTGCTTATTCTAATAAGCCATCTCCCCGGCCCTTGAAAAACAGAAATTCTTAAATTACATAGTTATAGTGTGTTGATTTTGAGAAATAGATAGACTGCTTTCCAAAATGACTGCATTATTTTATATTCCAATGAGAAATATATTAGGTGTCTCAATTCTTAACACCTTCCCCAGCACTTGATACTGAGTATCTTCTTGATTATAACTACTTTGATTAATGTGGAGTAGTGTCTCATTGTTTGATTTCCTGAAGATCTTCATCTTGAGCATTTGGTGTGTATATTCATAGACACATTTGCATCTTCCTTGGAAACAAATTATTTTATATGCATTGTTAAATTTTTATTTGATTTATTTTTTTATTATTGAGTTGTATGCATATACGTAGTATAGCTGTAAGATCTATATCAGACGTATAATTTTCAAGTATCCTCCCAAATGTACATTTTCATTTTCTTGATAATGTCCTTTGTAATATAAAAAATGTTCAATTTTAGTAACATTCAAGGCAGTTATTATTTCTTTTGCCATTTGAGTTTTGATAGAGTATATAGGAAGATTTTTCTTAATTTGTAGAAATATTCATTTATATTTCCCAACAAAGGATATATACTTTTATATTTATACTAAGGTTCATGATCCATTTTGAGGTAATGATTTTGTCTGTTCAAATGAAGGCTTCCAATTTATTCTCATTCATATCAATTCTTCCTTGTCTTAGTACAAGTGTGCTAAGAACTTTTTCATATTAGATTGTCCAAGCATGCTTGTAAAATCCACACATATTGTAAAATATGTGTGGTTTTCATTCTGGAAAAAATTATTTCTAATAAGCATATAAGGAGCACACAGTGATTAATACATTAGTTAGTTTTGTAGTTCATTTTGGAATTCATATGGTTATTCTCTACTTTTCAAGACTACCAACTATTCAGAATCATTTATATTTCCACATGAATTTGAGACAGTTGCAAATTTCTGCTTGCTGACATTTTGGGAGGGAATGTATTAAACCTGTGAATATATTTAAGATTATTGTCATCATTGCATTGTGTTGATATAGAAATAAGCAAATTAGTGTTGTATTTATTCCTAAATATTATATTTCGTTTAAAGTTCTTACAAGTGGAATTGATTTTAATTTTCTGATTTTTTGCTTTATAAATAGATCTGCAGTAACTTTAATGTACTCATTTATCTCCTCCTTATTTGCTGTAGATGTGCATTAGATCTTAATATTTTAATGGCTTGATTATACATGTCATCAATGAAGAAATGGTATTTTACATTTAATTTTCTGATACAGAAAGTTCTACATATTTTTCTAGAGCAATTGTTCCGGCTAGATTTTCAAACACAGGATTAAGAGGTGTATATCTGTTTTTCTCCCACGTATTAATTACAACTCACTTAGTCAGTTACTAGTGAATATATTGTCATGGGTTTCCATAAAAGTCCTACATCAGTTTGAGGAAATTTCTTTGCAATATTATCTCTTTTTTAATAATTTATGTATGTATGTATGTATGCATGTATGCATTAGGTACAGGGTCTCACTATGCAGCTCAGACTCGAAGTAATCCTTCTGTTTTCAGCCTCCCCAGCACTGTGATTATAGGCTGACATTCTGGGTGTGGTGCACCACACCCAGACTCAGTAGCAGCCCCCACATGCCTGGGGTTCTAAGACCAGCACAGCACATGATGCTAGAGATAGAATCCTGGCCTCTGCACATGCTGGGTAAGCCCTGAGATTGTCGAGCTATCTCCCGAGCCCTATATTATTTCAGTGAGAGTTTCTATCAGGAAGGCCTAAAGTTCAAAATCATTGAATTTTGCAAGATATTCTTTTCTGCTTCTGATAGCATTTCATTTTCCTCCTCTTTATTCAAATGATATGCTGTAATTGATTCATCAATAATAAATGAAACTGGTTATACTGGCAGAAATTTTAATTCATTTTGAAGAACAATAGCTTTTTTCATATCGCTACATTAATGGTGCTAATATTTTGCCTTTCTTTAGTGTATTCAAAAGTACAGGTACATGGTTTCTTAAACAATGGCTTTCTTTGTGTTGATAGAGTATCACCGAATTAAGAGATTAATCATTTTTTAGGTGGTTTTTTTATGTGTGTGTTCAGGGTCTCACAGTGCAACTCAAATTCATAGTAATCCTCCTGTTTTCAGCCTCTTTAGTGCTGGGATTACAGAAGTGCACCACCACACCCAGACTCCATTGCTGGCTCAGCGCACAAGTACAGCATTCAGGGTCAGGAATTATCGTGGCACCTGCACTTACCTAAGCAAACACTTAGTCTGCTGAGTTATCTTGCCAGCCATCAGAGATTAATGTTTGAATTATGATTTCTGCTTCAATTTTTGTAAGATGATGTGGAGGACAGGTATAAACTTTTAATATTTAAATGAATCTGTAATAAAGAAACTAGAATTCTTTCTGAGGAATATTTGCATTTAATTCATTCTCTTCATTTGAGTTTTATTCAAAGTCTATTTTAAGTTGTTTCAGGAAATCTGTAGTCTTGTGGGAATGTGAACCTTCAGTTTAAGTGATATAATTTGTTGTCTTGTAGTAGTTTGTATAATTATTTTAAAATTCGTATACTTCCTGTAATGTCTGTAGTGTCACCCCTTTTCTTATTTGTGATGTCATTCTAGCTAAGTAATATACAATGTCATAAAATTTGAAGTTCGTAACAATGAAATTTGCTGACTGCTCAATTGTCCTACAAGTCCCTTATTTAATTTTTTCTTAGCTTTAGCGGTCTATTATTGCTGCTTACATTTCCCTCTTGGTCCTTTTTCAAGTGATTGACATGGAATTTTAGAATGAATTTAGTGGATTTCAGTTCTTTTCAGGTTCATTGTTCAGCAAGACATTCCCTCTGCTTGAGACTTTATTTTTGTCACATGTATATGTCTAAATTATGCGCCATTTTCCTGTGATTTTTCTAAATTATGCATGTATGTTGTTTTGCGTTGTGATATTTGTAAATCATCTTCTGTATATTTTATTTTAATTTTTCTATTCAGTACAAGATTTACAGGGTCCCACTACACAGATCAGACTCATAGTGATTCTCCTGTTTGAAGCCTCCAGTCCCTGGGATTACAGGCTTGCGACACCACGCCCAGTGTGAGTCACCATCTCAGCGTGCCCCAAGGCTGGGGTCAGCAGGGCAAGACATGGAAGGATCCCTGGTCCCTGAGTCTGCCTAAGTAGGCACTTCAGCCCACTGAGCTTCTGGACAGCCCTCCATACATTTTAATTTTATTATATTTTAATGAAATATATTAGTTATGCTTTATTATTTCATTTTATTGCTGCTTCATTCATTACTTCATTGAAAATATTATTTCATTCTAAAAATTAAGTTTATTATAAACTATCATATGATCTACTACTATCTGGCACAATGTTTTATGCGAATTTGTTTTATTAAACTCATGTAGTAACTTCTATATAGCTTTATTTTATATATTTGATTTATACTCATGTTTTATTCCGTATTTTCATCATCTTTTAAATAGTTCTTTTAACTATTTTTAAAAGAGAGTTATTTTATCTCTATCAAATCATTCTTAAATTATCTATCATTTCACCTTGCTTCTGAAAGTTTTTGTTGGGAAGGCATGACTAGTACATTAATATATTGTTCATAACCTTTTTTGTGCTTTAAATTTGCATTTTTATGGTTTGAAACTTCTGCAGAGTAATTTCCTTTGAATATGAAGATTCTTCTAAGGTAGAGCTACAAGCAACTTCATACAAGTTATCTAAATTTTTAAAAATTTTATCTTTAATTTTGAAAGTTTACTGGATATAAAATTAATAACATTCAGTTGTTATAGTAATGAGACTGCAGAATACTATTTGATATCATCCAACAATTTGATGAAAATAAAGATGATAGCTTTATTTTGTTTTTAATGTACTTTGCAAATCATTGATCTTTCAGTATGTTTTAGAATTCTTGCTCTCTCTTTGGCATACAGCGGTGTTACTATTTTGTACTTATACAATATATTTTTGTCTTGGCCATCTTGAAATTTTTCCTTCAGTGTGCCTCATAAAATTTGCATCTACTTTGTATATTATTTCTTTGAATTTCTATTCATGTTTGCCTGTTTATTTCTTATAATTCCTTTACATTTATGTGGATGTGCCCCATGAAGCAGTGTGTTATTCTGAAGTATGCTACATTTTTTCTTATTTTTAATCACTCCTTCATATTTTAATGATTTAAGTATTTTTGTAATCTGTCACAGTCAGTTTCTCATATCTACTTTATTGTAGATATGAGCAGGTTTTCTATTAAATTATATGTTTTTATATTTTTGTTGTTTTTGAAACTTCACATTTTACATAACATAATGGGACAACTTCAGGAAATAATTTGAGTGGAAATTTTTTATTACTGATGCTTATCTGTTGAGTTTATTATCTAGAAAGTCTTAAGCAAGCCTGTTTCTCCCAAAGTCAAGATTAGATGTTGTTTTTCCATGAACATTTATTTACGAGATACAGTTATCACCGAATGGCAGTGGAGTTAAAGATAACTTCCTTGATACAATTTTTTGAAGTTTGATTATACCAATTCTACAAGTGTACCTTTATTACAGTAATTTAATATTCTGAATATTTTTTAAAAATCTAAAAGCTTTTAAAATAAATAATTAAAAAACTACCAAAAATAAATCTGTCAATCACGTTTCTTATGAACTACTGTGGACATAATCTTTTTTCATATTTTATAGAAAAAAACTTAGTTTTTGACATTTCTTAAGCCACATAGCAATCAGGCACAAAAATATAGAGTGATTTTTCAGAAATGCCTAGGTTCAGATGCTTGTCAGCTAGTCAGTGTATTCAAAAAGTGATTTCATAAGGAATAAAAATATGAAACCAAGGAAGGCCTGGAATATTTCACTTATGAGTATATCTTCAACTGGCATACACTTAAATATGAAGGCTTCAAATGTATCATTCTTTGTACCTGGGTAACACCCCATTATACAAAACTGTCACATCTTTCTCATCCATTCCTCAGGTGACAGGCATCTTGGTTGTTTCCAAGATTTGACTATAACAAATTGTGCTGCTATAAACAGGTACACATATATCACTATGATACTATGTTTTCAGATCCTCAGAAAATTCCAAGTAGGGGGATAGCTGGATTGAATGGAATTTCCAGTACCAGTTTTGTAAGGATTTAAACACCACACTGATTTTCATAGTGGTTGCACCAGTCTACATTCCTACTAGCAGCGGAGAAGGATTCCTTTTTCCACACAGCCTCTACAACATTTGTTGTTGGTTGATTTCTTTATGATAGCCATTCATTCTGGGGTGAGATGATATTTCAGCGTCATTTTAATGTGCATTTCACAGATGGCTAGTGATGTGGATTTTTTTTTATATATTTATTCACTTCTTTAATTTCATCCTCTGAGAAGTATGTGTTTATCTAAGATGCCTATTTCTGGATTGGGTCTTTAAATTTAGGTGACCTAATGTTTTTTAGTTCTTTATAAACTCCAGAGAGGACCTCTGTCTGAGCACTTATTTGTCAAAGTATTTTCCAAATTTTTGGGTAGTCTTTTTACTTTGTTTGTAACTTCTTTTGTTGTTCAAAAATTTCTTTATAAGAGAACGTTCCAGTTTTTAATTCGTTCAAGTGTTACCCATGCAATTTAATTTTTGTTCATGAACTCTTCAAGAGTTCCTCCAACTTTTTCTTCCATGAGATTGAGTGTTTGTTTTAATGTTAAGATGTTTAACACTTTGACTTTAGCTTAGTGTATGGTGATAGACCTGGGTCAAGTTTTAGTTTTCGTCATGAAGAGAGTCAGTTTTTCCAGCACCATTTTTAAAAGAGGCTATCTTTCTTCCAGAGAGCATGTTTGGGCATTTGTCAAAGATAAGGTGGCTGGGGTGTTCATAGAGGTTTTTACATCTTCCAGTCTATTTCATTGATGCCCAAGTCTATTTCATTGCTGGTATCATGCTGATTTTATCACAGTAGCCTTGTAGTATAATTTCAAGTCAGGAATTGTGATGCCTTCTGTCTTGTCTTTGGTGCCCAGGATTATTTTTGCTATTCTAGGTCTTTTCTGG
The DNA here is from genome assembly GCA_004027165.1 of Ctenomys sociabilis. Lineage (NCBI taxonomy): Eukaryota > Metazoa > Chordata > Mammalia > Rodentia > Ctenomyidae > Ctenomys > Ctenomys sociabilis. Next base: position 23,638 of record PVKA01001430.1, on the reverse strand, counting down.
TTCTAAATAAAGTTTAGGACCGATTTCTCTAGGTCTGTGAGGTATGTTGGTGGTAGTTCAATAGGGATTGCATTAAATCGGTACAGAAATTTTGGGAGTATGGTCATCTTCACAATGTTGGTTCTTCCTATCAGGAGCAAGGAATTTCTTTCTGTTTTCTGAAATCCTCCAGGATCCCTTTTTTAAGAGTACTACAATTTTCCTTGAAAAGATCATTGACTTCTTTAATTGGATTAATTCTAAGGTGTTTCTTTTCCTCCATGCTATTGTAAAAGGTATTGTTTCTATGATTTCCATCTCAGTGTGTTCATTTTCTCTATAGAGGAATGCTATAGACTTTACAAAAGCTACAGTTCTTTTTTTTTTTACATATGCAATCATTTTACTTTTTTAATTTATTTTTTATTTTATTGAGGTACAAATATCAATCAGACAGTTTTAAGACAACTTAACAACACAGATTCGATAAATTAATACATTGCAAACTGTTTTCATATGGTTTTCCTATCGTACAAGGTGCATACATGATATTATACTTACAGACATTAATATAGCACATGTATCTTATCAGTAAATTAAGAGTGTAACTGTTTACTTATCTTATTGTTTATACCTGAATTATATCAAAAATTCAATAATTATTTTCCTAGTGGATGACCATAGTACTAGAAGCTGTCATAACATCCTGTCCAACCACCATTAGTGCAAATCTTGCCTCTCATAGGATTATGTAGAAGCACAGCGTTATCTATCCCAACTGTACTGTCTATACACACACATCATGATTTCTTCTTCGTATACCCCTTCTTTTGTCTACACCTGTCAAAGATGGGCAGTCCATTGTCATTCAACTAACTTAGGTGTTTGAACTTGTCAGCACGATCCAATGCAGTCCAGAATTCCACAACAATAGTGAGTTATTCAAAGAAGTTGTCAACTATAGCCATTTACAGCTCAGCTTAATATTATGGCCTCACAATGTATACTTCATTTTTATACTTTTCTGCTGGATGGTTAAGATCATAAGGAAATCAACCAACAACAGATGTTGGAGAGGTTGTCGAGAAAAGGGAACACTGCTCCACTGCTGGTGGGAATGTAGACTGGTACAACAATTTTGGAGGTCAGTGTGGAGAATCCTCAAAACAGTCAGACTAGAAATCCCATTCAAGCTGGCTATCCCCCTACTGGGAATTTTCCCAAAGGATCTGAAAACATTGTATCATAGAGATATATGTATACCTATGTTTATAGCAGTGTAATGCGTGATAGCAAAATCTTGGAAACAACCAAGATGTCCATCCCATGACGAATGGTTGAAAAAGATGTGGTATTTCTATATAATGGAGTATTACTCAGCTATTAAGAATGATAAGTTTGAAGCACTTATACTGAAGTGGATGCCACTTGAACATATACTCATAAGTCAAATAAACCAGACACACATGTGTAAATATCATATAGTCTCCCTAGTATAACAAGCGAAAAGCAGAAATACAAAAGGAAATGTACAACAACAACTAAAATCAATTGAGTCAGATAAGGCAAAGTGAATGGCATATGCTGCAGGATACTAATCAGCTTTTCTTCTGGAAGGTTAACAACCTAAGTTCACAGATCAAAGTTGGAGACATAGAAGAGCCATAAGGCCAGCAAACATTTTGGCTCTAGCCTTTCAAGGTCAACGAAGACTCAGGACATAGGAGAACCTGTACTGCAACATCATGAAACTCAGTTGAGCTCCAAATTTTCTGAACAAGGAGATTATGGAGCCACAGAGGAAAGTGATTGAAGTTCTATAGTGTGCCTGGGGAGAGTCACATGGAGAGAAAACTTTCTCTCAGGCTCTCACAGAGAGCAAACTGGTCAAGCATTGGCCATGACTCATCCACATGGATGACACAGACAAAGGATCCACAGAATAAAGTAGAGGACTACAAGATAAACCCTGAGGGGACTTCCCTGACCACATAAGAAACGTAAAGTACATGTGTTGGTATATAAGTCAAAAGCTACAGTTCTTGTTGTACAAGTCTTGCTTCATCTTGCTCTTAGCTATTCAACAAAAAAGTATAAAATGAAGCATAAAAAGTAAAGCCATATCAATTTGCCAATCTGTAGAAGGCTCAAGTCAACAACTTCTGACATTGTCAGTCTTATGGAAATCCCACTAATATTATGGACTACTGGACTATTTTGGAATATGTTGCTGAGTTCACAGACCTATAACATTTAAATCACAAAAATAAGTAAAAAAGGGGATACAGATGAACAACCATTTTACATATGCATATTCAAAATAGCATAGATATACAGCTACATTCTCTTAATTGACTGGATAAAAAGATTTGTTGGAATACTTTTTTTTGTTTGTTTTTTATTATCTTGGTGGAATCAGGCATTGAACTCCGGCCCTTGTGCTTGCCAGGTAAGAGCTTATTCCACTGAGCCATCTCCCCAGCCCCTTGTTCTAATAGTGTTTGCAAACAGGATATCATGTGTGGATCTTATACAATGAATAATCACTAAGACAACAATATGCAATATTTTAATTATTGAAACTGTCCTACTAATTTTATTTGCAAATGTCTCATTGCTATTTGTTTCTCAACAAAATTATGAAAAAAAAAAAAAAAAAAGCAAAATGTGTCACAAATACTTTGAAGGTTAGGGAGGGCCAGGTAGCTGAGTAGATTAAAGTGCCTGCTTCGGCAGGCACAAGGACCAGGGTTTGATCCTCAGTATGCTGTGCGGGCTCTGCCCCTGGCGCTTGCTGAGACCACAATTGATAGTGGGAATGGTGCTGCATGCCTGCCATCCCAGTACTTAGAAGCCTGAAAATGGGAGGATGACTACGAGTCTGACCTATGAGGTAAGACCCTGTAGTCCCTGTAGTAAATACATTTAAAAAAAAAAAAAACTGTGAAGGACATACCTAGAAGAATAATGTCTGAGCAGTAATCCCATGAAACAATTGGCCGAGGTTTATCGAAAGATTTTTAATATCTAGAAGAAAGTTGATTATTTAGTAATAAGTAAAATGAGATAAACAACAAAAGCAGGCTTGAGATTGCTTTACTTTCAAATAAATAATGATATTTATGATATTCATAGAGGTATTAAAGTTTAATCTGCTTTTATAATTAATTAGAATTCTGAAATGATCTTTAATTTCAACTAAATGATAGAGACAATGAACTGATTTATATACTGTAATGAAAGATATATTGTCCTTGTTATTTTAATAATGTGCATCCACTTCATTCTTACAGAAAAACTGAGCATTATAGAACAGACTAAGTATTAATGTATAAGGGAAGGGTAGCTTTGACTGAAATTGCAAATAAACATAGTGAATTAAGGAGTCAAGATGTAACTTTAAATATACTTTGAAATTTTTTTTATTTCTTTAAATACAAAAACCTAATAAATAATAAAATGAAATTAATATTTTTTTATTTTAACAACCCAGATATATGTCTGCAATGCTATACTCCAGAAATCTGTACCAGATGTATATTGGATGGTAACTTTTCCTTTACAGACTAAGAAACTATACAGTTTTGCAGAAAATATGAGAAAGAAGATAGAAATGTATCTGTTTCCTCTGGAGTTTTCATTATACAAGGAGAGGGGTTCTCAGCGTAGTTGTAAATAATCACCTGGCTTTCATCAAAGTCACTTGTGATTTCACCTTTGTCATAATTGTGTGGATTTGTGTCATTTCTTTTATTATTTTGACAAGATTAGCTAAGAGTTTTTCTATGTTGTTTAGAATTTCTAAGAGTCTACTCAGATTTATTATTTTTCTTTATCAAACTTCATTTATTATCTCCCCTGATATGTATAACTTTCTTTCTCATATTATCTTGGAATTTCGAATTTTCTTGCTTTTCTATGACCTGGAGGTGCATCATTAGATTACTTAGCTTGTTCTTTTTTTGTGATGTGGGAATTCATTCTTTGAACTTTATTCTGGGGAGTCCTTTCATAGTGTTCCATAGGTTCTGCTCACATTGGAACCCTGGTTGTGCATGAAATACTATCATAAGGAAATAAATTGTGTCACATCAAATTAAAAAGCTTCTTTATCACAAAGGAAATCAATAATAGACAATCTACCAAAAGATAGAAATTTTGCCAGCCATTTTTTATGCTAAAACCTAAAATCCAGAATATATAGAGAATTCAAAAATAATTAGATCTGCAAATTTAAAGCCCCACTTGGAAAATGGGCATCAGAGATGTACAGAAACATCTCAAATGAAGAAACACAGACTGCCAATAAATGCATGATGAACTGTTCAACACCCAAAACATTTGAGAAATATAAAACAAACAGTGAGATTGCATTATACCAGAAATCACAGACACCAACAGTAACTCAGCCAATAAGAAATGCAGTGAGACAAAGGAATCCTTCACCATTGCTGGTGGATTCTAAACTGGTACAACCATCATAGAAATGAATATTGAGATTCCTCACAAAAATAAGTGTAGAAATTATTTTGACCCAGCTATTTCCCTTTTTGGTGTCTGCTCAAAAGTGTTAAAGCCATCATACCACAGTGATGCAAGAATACTCCTGTTTATTATGTTGTACAGGTACCAGTCCCCTATGATGGATATAATTATTGCATACTGCAAACATGAACTAATAGAAGCCAAAAATAAGAAATGATTTCTAAGCCCCTGATTTAAGAATGAGTATGGTTCCAGATTAGTTCCCAAAGTTAACAAAGTGAGACATGTATGCATTGACACACACATCCAATGTAAATCATTAAATATGTAAATAAACCCTTTCTTTTTACTTCTAAGCACATTAATCATACAGTAGCATAACTGTGCCAATGTCCAAAAGAGGGCAGCTTCCAAGATTTGTTTTTCATCTATGAACGTTCACAAAAGGAGGTCTTTTTTGTAGCTGCAAAAATTTGCAGCTCAAACCTTCATAGGTGGGGTTTGTATTGTACAAGGCCACAGGATAAAACTCCCCATTCCAAACTGGAGGAATAGTGCATAAGAAGATAATTAGAGTTTTGTTGTTGTTGTTTGTTTTTCCTATATTTAGGGCAGGGTTTACAGGGTGTTCAGGGTCTCACTACATGGATCAGACTCATAATGATCCTCCTATTTTCAGCCTTCCAAGCACTGGGATTACAGGTGCATGCCACCATGCCCAGTCTCATGAATCAACTCAGGATGCCCTGGGGTGGGGCTGGAACAGCACACTGGGGTTCAAACCATGGCCACTATACTCTGCCTAAGCAGGTGCTTTAGTCTGCTGAGCTATCAGACGTGCCCATGATAATTAGAATACAAATTAGCAAGGCCAAATATCATCAGGGCTAATATTAACATCTGCAGCTCCTGTTCACAGTTTTATGCACTCCTTTTTTTGGGGTGAGCTGCCTTGGTTCCAAAGCGTTCTTTTGAAATCTGGGTGAAGCCTCCATGATCCTACAGCTCTTACTGTGTGAAACCAGAACCACATGTATTTCATTGTTGGTGGTGGAGGTGGTTTTCTTTTGTTTTGTTTTTGGCAGAACCAGGGATTGAACTCAGGCCCTTGAGCTTGCCAGGCAAGTGTTTATTCTCCTGAACCATCTCCCAAGCCCCTAAGAACCACATATATGATGAGGCTGCCATCAGCTGCAGCTGTAGCTCAGCCCCATGAAACACAGATGCATCTGTGTACCTGGACAGCTGCAAAAGGTTTGGGGAAACCTTTTGTTCTGTGGGCCTGAAGAAACAGGGCACCAGGCACTCTACTCATAAAAGTCTTTCAAAGTTGCTTGTCCTTTTACACCTCTGAGCTTGGCAACTGCCTTCTATTCATTTCTTATTTTGTACTCCTACAAAGGACATTGTTTCTTTTTGATGGAAATATTTTCAGTAGTTTTGGAGAAGCTTTCTTTCTGATGAAAGTAAAACCTTCACATCTGCTTGTTTTCTTGGTTTGCCTGATAGATCTGGCCAGAAGCAAAGAGAAGCACCCAGAACACAGCCTTAATGTTTGGCTATACTTAAATATACCTTATCAATTGGTCCCCTGACCTCAATCTGTTGTCCTACGAAGTCTTAAGATATCGAACAAGTGAAGATAAATTTCCAGTCAGAGTATAACAAGCAAGGTTTCTATTCCAGCAGCTGAAGGGAATCCTTGTTGCAGCTGAGATCTCCTGAGCCTGGCATTTACAGTCCGCACTCCTCCTCCACATTCTGATCTTTTGCTCTCTTATAGTAACCCCCATTAAACTCAGTTCATGTAGTCAATGTCTTCTCTCATTTACTCTTCTAAACTTTTCAAAACTTCCACACAGCAGTTCCAAAAATGTTTAAACCACGAGGTCTGGTACAGGCTAAGCAATGAGCTTAATTTTCCAGTACCAGTTATCTGTCTTTGGCACATCCATGTCTTTGGGCCAAAACACACAATGTCCATTTCTCAACTGTGGAGAGGTTTTTCTGGCTCACAATTTTAAGAGGATTCAGGGTGGGATTGGTTGGCACCATTGCAGAAAAGACATTGCAAAAAGGAATGGAAAAGGAAAGGTACTCATCCCATGGCAGTTAGGACATATAGGGGATGGGGGGAAGAACAACAACACACACCTCAGGATGCAATCCCAGTGACTCACTTCCAACCAATTGCCACCTTTTGCTTGCATATTTACTTAGTGAGCTCACCAGTGTATGAATTTACTGATGAGTGCAGCACCCTCAAACTTCAGTTACCATGGGGATTTGGGAGATTTAGGAAGGAATTTCAAGATCTAAACAATGGCATTTCCCAACACTAGAGTGCATTTATCCCTAGTAGGAGAAAATCCTTAATTATATTTCTAGTTCAAATGGAAAAATTTAAATGTGTTATTGACTCACTGTTGTGCCTGTTATGTAGGGAGAGCACCTGTGGGACCAATGTGGAAAGAAATCAGATGCAGGATTCAGTTTACATAGATTGTTGATACAAAATCAGGACAAGGTAGAAAAAAAAAAAGACATAATAGGTTTTTAAAAATGAGTCTAAAGGCCAGTGAGATTGCTCAGCAGAGTAAGTGCTTGTTTAGGCAAGCACAGGGGCCAGGTTCCTTCCCTGGTCCCACCCCCAGCATGCTGAGCTGGTGATGGAGTCCTGGAGTGGTGGTGCACTGTTGTAATCCCAACACTAAGGAGGCAGAAAACAGGAGAATCGCTGTGAGTGCAAGTTATAGTGAGACCCTGCACAAAAAGAAAAAGAAAAGTCCATCAAGAAAAAAAAATGTTGTCCTGGTTACTTTTCTTTTATTGCTGAGACAAATTACCCAGTGCTCAAACTTAAGCAATGAAAGGTTAATTTAGCTCACAGTTTATGGAAGTTTTAGCCTGTAACCAGCTGTCTCTAAGGCAAAGTGGGGTGGCTCGGGAGAAACACTTCAAGGCAGCAAGAGACAGCAGGAGACAAGAAGAGCAAAGGAGAGAACCCCTTGCATTGCAAGTGGGCTATGTTCCACTGGCTTAGTGTGGGTGGAGCACTCACGCAATCTCCATGCCCTCTCCTTGCCCACTCAAGAAGTTTACAAAGTGCAGATTCTGGCCCCCACTGAGTCCTTTAGTTAAACTTCTAAACTTCTCAAGTTGACACGGTGTATGCAAAAATGACATAGATGTTTATCAAGAAAAGAGAAAAAAAGGAATTAAAAGTTAGACTGACAAGTGAGAGTAGAGTTACTAGCAGGAATTTGTACAATGTCAGGAAGAAACTGAGAAAATGTATAGGTATTTTGGATAAATTTCATGTAATTTATCGATTTACTTAAAACATCAGATGTGATACTTTTCATTTTAAGTGAGACCTCATATATAATTTGGTCATCCCAAATCTAAAGCTATATCTATCATTCTGAGGATGAAATGAATTATTTTGGCAACATTGAGTAATCACCAATTTTAATCACCCAAGATTTTGGCATTGAACAGAAAAAAATTACAATACCATTATTTTCACCTGTTTTGCTTACATATTATTTTACCTGAACACCAGTAGTAGTAGATTAAATATATAAATTTGAGAGGCTCTTTTTCTAGAGAAATAAAGTTCTTGCTTGCTAAAGACTTAATTTTTTAAAAATTTTGGGTTACTATGGTAATTTTATATCTTCCTACAGTTTCCAACTTAATTTTAGTTTAAAAGTGACATGAAGTAATTTAAAGAAGGATTTTAAAACTAATTACATGAGAGAGATTGTTTTGAATTTCACACCTTTTAAGGTTCATGTAAAGTGTATAAAGTACAAGTAGTTATTTTTAGTTATTAAAATTAAATTAAATGGCTTGTTATTATTTTCATGTACATTCCTTGTTCCTCTTTGATTTTTCTACTTTTGCATCTGCTTAACAGAGGTTATCTAAGGATGCTTGTATCATATGAACATAAAGCATACAAAATACTAAAACAAGCTACATAAAAATGCTACTTTTTAAAATTGTTCTCCCTTCCAGTAAGATATAAATTTCTCTATGTGTAATTTTCTTTCTTCATATGTGATATAAGTTTGGTTGTGTAAATATATTCATCTGCTGACATTTCTGCTTGCCTCTAATTCTACTTAAATGATTAATTACATAGAAGAAACATTAGGTAGCTGGCCGTTTAAAAAAACATTTGCACTTATTAAATACGGTTCATCAAATTAAAAAAAAATAGGGTTCAAATGTTTTGTGTGATACAGTAAAAAACATCTTTGTAACAACAAGCAAATCTATGTATGTAAACATAGTATGCAAATGTATATCCAGATTTAAGACTTATACATTCTTTCATCATAGGCAATATGTTTAATAAGTAGGAACTGGAGTACAGGAGAAATCTAAGATGTTTCAACCACAGTCTAAGGGAAAATACATTGCAAATAACAATACGAAATCTAACAACTATTGCTGACTTTCTATCATCTTGTTTTGAAATTCTGTATTAAAGAATGATCTTTATTTTTTTTTATTCTCTTTAAAATTGAACAAAATAGTATTACTATGGAATCATAATGAAATAAAATATAATTAACTTTTGGAATACAAAAATCTACACTGTATCTTTTCTTGCCATATACCCATGATAATCTGATTCATGGTACCTTATATGACTAGAGGCTCTTGGAATCTTTGAATATTGCACCATGATGATTCCCTTGGAAGAATGGATTTTTCAGCTTTTCTAAATTTAATTCATTTTTTATGCATTTAGTTCAACAGATGCAGGGTCTGCAGGGTCTCTCCACGAAGACAGGACTCATAGTGATTCTTCAGTTTTCAGCTTCCCAAGCACTGGGATTACAGGCGTGCCACATCATGCCCAATCTCAATCGCACTCTCATCATGCCCAGGGGCAGGGCCAGCATGGCACACTAAGGATCAAACTCCAGGCACTGCTCTCTGCCTAAAAAGACGCTTTAGTCCACTGGGCTATCAGGCTGGTCCTTTTCAGTTATTTTTATCATAAATGTGATACATCCAAAATTTGTGATTGTTATGTATCAAAACGGATGAATTTGACTACATTTGCAAATCAATGATATTTCTACATGAAGTAATAGAAAACAAGGTTAGTACTGAGTTGTAAAGAAATAGAGGAGGCTATCGTGTAGTAGGAGGCTGAACTCGATACTAATTAATATCTTGAGATTTCAGCTTATTCTTCATGTGTGGGTACGTGTGTGCTCAGGGTCTCACTATGCAACTCAGACTTGTAGTAATTCTCCTGTTTTCAGCCTCCCTACTGCAGGGATCACAGGTGTATACGAACATGCTCAGACTCCATTTCTGGCTCAGTGTGCCTGGGAGTAGGCAGTGTGGCATGTGGTGTCAGGGAATCAACCTTGGTCCCTGCACTTACCTAAGAAAGGGCTTAGTAAGCTGAGCTGTCTCGCCAGCCCTTCAGCTTATTCTTCACTTCTCTTATGTTTATGAAACCGTGTTTATAGCTTTGTGTCATCACTTAGCTTAAGAATTCCCCTCCTTTACATTTGTATTCAGGAATATTGCTTCACCGAGAGCGCACCAGCAGAATCCTATGTGCACCTCATGCGTACAGCAGAACGATTTGTCATAACAAAATCTTGGAAACAGCCCAACTGCCCATCACCAAGGAATGGATAGGAAGATGGAGTATTTTATACATTGGAGTATTACTCAGCCATAAATGAGGAGAAACTGAAGGCAATTATAAGAAAATGGATTTGACTTGAGTCTATGCATGTAAGTGAAATAAATCAGTCTCACATGTGTAAACCTAGAACTGTGTACCCAGTGAAAGAAGCAAAAAGAATAAATGAGACACAAAATTTACAAGATTTTTTTGAGAGTGGGAAGAAAATCCTTGAAAGAAAAAAAAAACAAAACTAAAATGAGTATAAGGAGTAAAGAAGGAAGGGAAAAGGAAAAATAGATAAATATACATAATGATTACGAATACATAATACATATATGTATATATAAGATAGTTAAAATAGATATACTCTTAATTTTGATTAGCTCATTGCAAGCACAGGTACATGCTTACATTGCATGATTGATTTCTGATGCCTACATCTTTTACTATGAGCAATTGCTTTGAAAGTAACAGGGTATCATATAGTGAACATTGTTCTCTCCTACAGTATTGCTTTAAAATTTTATAGCAGTATATATTATTTTTCTTTTCTTTAAAAAATACGACTTCTGCCTATGTTCAGTGAAAGCTATAGCCACAAGGGGAGTTGGCATCACACACACTGGTCATCCTAGTGGAAGGGAAAGTTATAAGAATAACCCAAGTTTTTAAATAATAATGTATTAGTGTGCATGAGAGTGACATTCAAAGTATTTACAGTGATATATAAAAGGTAATGAAAGGTCTTTTGCACTTTGGAGGGAAACTTACTTTTACTACCAGTCCATAAGGGTGTCAACATTATTGATGGTTCTGTTCTTATATTAATTAAATTTATCAAGATTGCCTGAAATAAACTTTAAAGTTTCACAATCTTCATCTTCTATGGTACATTTTATGTTCCTTAGATTTTAGGAAATCCTATACTGTACTCATGAAATATAAATATAGCTATCATTTTTGTATTTATAAAGTCTATCTACTTTTGGAAAATGTCCCTACAAAGTGTTTACAAATTCTCCAATGACAGATTCTTCATACTTGGAAAGTTCCAAGTCTCTAGGAATCTAGTTTTCTTTACCATTATTTTCCCCTTAGGTTGCTATGCAGCTTTCAAATCTGATAAGTGATAATGTCTCTTAGCATATGCATATCTGAGCTGCATATTCAAATGCGAGCTACTATGCTGAAATAAATGGTTAACCCAACAGACAACTTCAGATGTTAGTTTAGTTTAACATTGTAAAATTGTATTACTTCTTGATTTCAAAACACTCTAAATTATTTCTCATTGTCTTTATTTGTTTTATTAATATGGACTGAATTATGTAACTATCACACATTGTCTTCAGGATACCACCATATACATAAATCCATAATAATATGCTGAGCTGTAAAAGGCTCAAGTCAAAAACTTTTGACATTGCCAGTCCTGCAGATAGCCTACTACTATTGTGAATTACTGGACTATATTGGATTACTTTCCTGAATTCTCTCATCTACAGTATTTGAATGGCAATGGAATACTGTAGGTATTAATCTCTGACAAAACTAAACAAAAAAGGAGATATAAATAAAACAGAATTTTGTACTGAAAAAAATAAATGCATCTGTTCATACAAACTATTTAACATGCATATACAGCTACTTTCTCTTAGTTCAATGAGAAGAAAGTTTTGAACTAATAGTGTTTAGACAAGATATCTTGTCTGCACGTTGCACTATGAATAACTACTACAAAGACCACAATATGCAATGCATTATTTATTGTAACCCTGCTAACCTATTTTGAAACTGTCTCCTTGCTATTTCTTTCTCAATAAAATTAATTTATAAAAAGGATACCACCATATCTGAAAATAAAGCAAACTCTATAATAATTTAGTTAGTTGCCGGGTGTGGTGGCGCAGGCCTGTAATCCCAGCACTTGGGAGGCTGAAACAGAGGGATTGTTGTGAGTTCGAGACCAGCCTGAGCTACAAAGTGAGCTTAAGGCCAGCCTGAACTGCACAGTGAGACCCTGTCTCAAAAAGACAAAAAAAAAAAAATTTAGTTAGCAATGTTTTCAGTTTAATTGTTGGCAGATTTTAAAAGGCATATTTCTGAGAATTATACAGGTTGAACAATATTTGGAGGCCATATGAGAGTATCTGTACCATTGAGTACATGACACTAAATGCCAAATTAATTCCTTGAAAATAATAGTTTGTGTCAATATTATTTCTACTAGTTATCATGCCTACATCCTGTACTCTGACAAGGAAGACGACAACAATACACATTGTATTAATTATTGTAACTCTCCTACTACTTTGTTTCCAAGCTCTGTTCTGTTTTTCTGTTTATGTTTTCTCATTAAAATTTAAAAAAATCCTAAGCCATCAAATATCTAATACTGTCATGATTTTGAATTCCTGCAAGTCAAGACATGGTCCTGAAGTACTGATTTGAGTAATCAGAACGGAAAGATTACTGGAGATAGATGATTGCTGAAACCATTATAGCTCTTATAGTGGATGTGTATTTGTATTTCTCAGAAGGAAAATGTGAAACTACACCTCATAACGTTCTTGAATTTTATAGTAATAACATACAATGATAGAATGATGATCAAAAGATAAAATGACCAAAACACTGCTTTGAAAGATGTTTGTTGAAAATTTCACCTCTTAGTACAGATTATCCAACATATTTCATATAATAGCAAGAAATGTTTATTTTATCATCATGCCATGATAATAATATTTGCATATGACTGAATTCAAGTGTGTTTGATATAAAATACCAATACCTAGACCAATGAAACCACTAGAAGAAGTTATCACTTTTATAGTTGATGTTTTCAAAGGGCATTTGATGTAGTACACTTACTTCTTTTAAATTTTACATAGCAAAATTCCTATAGAGAAAACTTAGCTACAAATTGGCGAACTGTAGTGAAAAAGAGAATATTCCAAATCCATGGGACTGGGACTAAAATGGTATTTTCCTTGCCTTTTGTTTTAATATTTTTAAATACCTACTAGGTAGACATAATTTCTTTCATTGCATCTAACAGAATTCTTGCTGAAATCCTGGGAATTCTGGAATTGATATAATCACTTAATAAAGCAGTAAATTAATAGCCAGAAAATGTAAGGCGCTTGCCAAGTGGCACGTGGCTTCCAAGTATCAAAGCTGGGACTGAAGCCTACACCTATCATCTGCCAGAGCCTGCAACTAATTTCACTGGTTGCCAAAGAAGAGAGATTCAGAAGCCAAATATTCATTGACCTTTTGTGGAATAAAATAAGTAGAGAATCAAATATGATGACATGAGCAAAAGATATATAATCTTCTCCTCTCCCCTGACATATTCAGGCAATTAAATGAACACAGCAAATTTGAAATGATAAGGAAATAGAAAGCGTCACATGAAACAAGAAGATACTATAATACTGAAGCGCACATCTCAGATTCAAAAGCAGAGCCCCAGTGTGGTCCATCTCAGCCATGGGAACATGTGCTCATCTTGCCTTGCTAGGAGCAGACTAGGTGCTCTTGGCATGGTGCTGCATTGATGATGATGAATAAGTGGTTGTAGGGGAGAGGATGCAGAAAAGACAAACATTTTCATACCACTTTGCAAATTCAGAAATCACACAGTTTCACTACAGCAAATCTTGAAAATTTGATATGAAATGTGATTGTTAAATGATAACAGGAAATGTGTCTTTGATAGGATAAAGAAGAAAAGAAACCCATTAGTTATCAATGTTTATTTTGGCTTTTATTGACAGGTTATCATGATGGGCAATGGAATTTATTACATTTCTTTGCTTTTTCTGTTTATGTGATATTATGGAGATCCTGAGAATTTGTGTTAGTTTTGTCAGTATTAATGATACATTTTTAAAAATCCTATTTGAAAATTAAAAGTGCAAAATGCTTACATTTTTGCAAACATTTGTAATTACAAAAAATTTATTAACTTAACCCAAGTAATTCAATATGACAAACTATTTACAAACATCAGTGTGTCCAAAATTTTGCCTGAAGGAATTGTAACCAGCAGGACTCCAGAAAGCAAGATAAATATTCAGCAACATCTTGCTGCTCTTCCAAACATGCATCACGTGTACTTTTGGTGGGAAAAATCATAAACCTTAATTATTATTGTCATTTAAATTTCAGTTGAACTTTAATATATGTTCAGAAATATTTTGTATCGCAATTAGAATGAATGAATAATAGAATCTGATTTCCACTTTTAACTGCACAGTCAGCAGAATGTTCTCTCCATCCTCAAAGGATCAGGAAAAAAACAAATTATAATACTGCTTTCTGTGTTGTTCCTGAAGAACTTCATTAGGATAGCCCCATTTCAGCAGAACTCCAAAAGTAACTTCAAAGTAAAAAAGAAAAACAAAGGAATATAAAAGCTGGATAAAGAATGTTTCTATTATCTATCTATCTATCTATCTATCTATCTATCTATCTATCTCTCATCTATCTGTCTATCACCTTGGTGATTTTTCTGACATAGGAAGAAGGAAAGTTGAATTACATGATTTGAGAATGATAGAAAAAGCACATTTTTCTTTGAGGAGAAGCTAATAAGTAGAACATATTTTGATGAGTCTGTGATGACTTAGTTGCTAGAAAGATGAGGGCAAAATATATGTTATTTTAAAAATGAGAATTCAAATGTGCTAGTGATATTTAAAGTCCACTGATTGATTGATATTATTGGAGTATTTTTAGCCCTTGTTGAATGGAACCTTCTTCCCATAAAAATAGTGCTTGAATCAATGCACAAACAATAAATATAAGATTAATTATTCACCCCTTGCAAACACATTGTTTTTTTTTTTTAAACCAAACTTCTATTGAACTGATTGTATCACTTCTATTAATTTGGAAACTTTTTTCTATTTTGTTTTTTGAAATTTAAGTTGGAGGACATTGTAGGATTAGGAGTTCTAAACTTCATACTCATATGAACTATTAGTGTGAAAGGGTTTTGGAGAGTAGACAAAAATGTCTTATAGTCAAAGTGTGTAAGTCAATATAGAGGATCTGTAAGAAATTTATTTAAGTCAACTACAAGCATCCTTGAATCATATCCCTAGATACAACAATAAAATCATAATTTTACTGAAAATGAAATTTCAAATATGAGACTTCTAATAAGTAAAAGGTGGTGTGTATTTACTGTAGGATATTATATAGCCTTAATGAAAAAAATATGTTAAATGCTACAACAGAGCCTGCTAAGTAAAATAAGTCAATCAATAAATAAAGTCAGTAAAGGACTGCATTATTCCAATAAAATGGGCTCAAAGTACTAAAAGTCATGAAAACAGAAAATAGAAAGGTAATTGAAAATAATAATACTGACTAGATTTTCAACATTATAAAATGAAAAGGTTCTGAAAAGTTGTAGCACTACAATATTAATGAGGTACGCCCAAGCAAAGCTATGTAATTAAAAGCATATCCAGTGGTAAATTCAATACTGTCAGCAGTTAAAAGTTGAAAAGTTAAATCTAAAAATAATAGAAAGAAAATTAAATGAAGGAAGTGTTAAATGTCTTCAAAATTTCTATAATAAGCAAAAATTTTGGAACAAACATACAACAAAGGTGAAACTGTATTTCTTTATAAGTAGAAAATTAAATATCCACATTTTTTACAAAATGAAAGTTATTGTTTAATAATTTACCATAGCATAACATGTAAATCTGGCTTGTGATTAAATGGCATAAAATCTTTAATATTGCAAACTCATATTTTCATTGAACTCACATTTATCCACCTCCTATAATTACTGCAAATAATATTCAATATGAAATATAATAAATTGAGTACAAATTTACAACTAAATAAACTAATCAATACTAATAAACTAATCAATTTACAATAAAATAATCAATTCAGTTAACCAAAATCAGGCAAAGTGAGAAAGTTAAACCTAGTGTAGATTATTGAATTGGTCTTCAATGTCTCCATTGTTAGTCTTTGTATAATTTTCAGAGTGATTATGTAAAACAAAGTTTGGAATTCTACCATTGAAGTCCAAAAGAGCAAAAGAGAAGACTAGTTATCTACTTATTCTTTATTGTTCAGAATTTCCTACCTGAGCTACAAAGTTCTGGGCACAGAAGGTTTATGAAAGAGCCAGTAAAGTAAGAAAAACAAATAAAAAAGTCAAATGTATGAAAAATAGTTGATTAACATTACTGTGAATTTATGCTTTGACACTTTGTAGGCATAGAAACTTCTAGAAAAAAAGTAGTTCTAGAGCATTGACTCCAAAATCATTACACATCAGAATCACTAAGAGGGCTCATATATCAAAGCATATTTCAGGCTTCACACACCGAAACATTCTGACTTCATAGGTGATATGAAAATTTGAATATGTTTACAAAAAGTTTTCAGAAAGTAATCATGTGTGGAACCATAATTTAACCACTGAGATGGGAAATTTTTACACTGTCAAAAAAAAATACAAGTCCCCATAGGGGCTCGATGCCTGCCTCCACCAATGACCTGGATATAATTTGTGTGATCAACTTCTATTCCCCCAAACAGTTAAAGTGTATACACTAGAAAAATGGCTTCACATTGAAAATGCCAAGGGTGACTGACAGTAGGATCCATAGGTAAGCCCTTATGGATCACAGAAGCAGGGATTTATGAGGGTCTAGATGGCTGAAATGAATGCTGCAGAATTAACTCTCTACTTGACCATTTCACAATCTGAGACCTATGGCTTCCTTCTTGAATAAAAGATTATATTTTTACACCCTTAAACTTTGATAGGTGATGGTTTTATGGCTTCTAAGATGCTCTCAAGGCTTCTTTATTCTGACTCCATTGAAAATACTGTCCCAGCTTGATGGTGGTAAGCTCTGAGCAACTATATATCTTCTGGCCCAGATAAATATGTATTTCTTTTCTGGAAACAGATTTTTAACAAATATTTCGGGTCCTAATCATAATAACAAATTGAGAAAAATAGCAGCAATCTCATCTGAATATTGGCCTGACTGGAATTCCCTTTGCTAATTGTGTTAGTCATAGCCCTTAAATTTACCTTCAAATAATGCATTAAGAAATGCACAAAATGTAGACAAATTCTTCACAGAACGTGCCATGCTTGATCTGTATTTAAAATCACTCACATTCCACATATGAAATCTTTCCTATCAGTATTCTGGTCTTCTGAGCTCTGAAAAGAAATATCCATTATTTTTCTACTTTGAGCGTGCTAGGTCTTCTCTGGGCCACATATCCAAAATATGGCAAATTCCTTCCACAACTGGTTCCAAGGGCCACTGAAACCACATGCCTATACATGCCCATAGTAATACAACTACTTTGTTCGTAACAATTTTCTTTCTTTGGTCAGCTTCCTGATTTCTAGGCCAACTAACTAACCCACAGCTTAAAGGGTAGAGGCTTCTTTAACTTACTGTTTCAGAGGTTTCAGTACATGGTTGCCTGGTTTCTAGGCAGAATTATCATAGCCCATGTGTATGGCAGAACAAAAATGTTCTGTTCATGTTGGATAGAAAATCAATCTAGGGAAGAGTACCAAGGAGGATGGACCCAGGACTATATATGTTACTGCATATTATGCTTCCATGACCCACCACACTCCCAGGAGCATGCTTTGCTCTTCCATAAGATGACTGCCAAGTTAGTCAGTGTGTCAATGTACTTCAACTGTCATGACCACTATACCAGATTTTGTATGATGGAAAATAAATTGATAATACACAACTATTCAGTCTCATTGAGGAAGGTCACAAATGAAAACAGTAAATTGGGGTGAAAAACATTGAAACACATAATTTGTGCAAAAATGTCAATGGGAGAAATGGATAACATCATTAGCCAAATGATCAGATAAAGATTATAGGCACTTCACTGAACTCTGAAAAGCACTTAGGCTAACTTGAATTTTTAAATGAATACAATTAACTTGATTGCTTTTTCATATGTATTTAAATAACCACATTATATTTGTATCTCTGTCACATACATTCATATATATATATATATATATATGTGCATATATATTATGGACATTTATGCATATATATATATATGTAAGCATATACATGCACACACACACACATGAGGAAAAATATACGAGCTTAGTTACATTTGGGGGTGAAGCTCAAATATAAAATATAGTACTAGTAAAAATATGCAAGTTTGAATAAAAATACCTTTGTAGTTGATAGTATTGTACCATGCTAAAGTTTGCATTTTAAGCAATGCTTTTGTGATTATATGAAATAATCTTCTAGACAATGTATATGTCCATATTTACAGTAGAAATTCTATGACATTATCTTTCACTTTTAGATATTCAGCACAACATACTAGAAGGTAAAGCAAATTGCCTAATGCTTAGCAGAAGATTACAAAGATTCATTATATCTTGTTGGTGTATGAAGGTATATTTATTGATTTCTAATGTTTGGGTATAAAATGTGATAGAAATAAGGGCTACTATGATTAGCACTATCAAACAAACCTTAGGAAGTTTATAAAGGCATTTAAAGGTATATGAAATATCTTTCAAAATAAGAAACAGACATATCTAAAAGACAGACATATTCATACTGAGTTTGAAAAACCTGTAGAATTGTTAACAATCAGACATGGAAGATAAATATATTCTTTTGGGACAATAAAATAAACCAAGCATATAAAGTGAATTAGCAGTTTTGCTTTTCTTTCTATTAACAGTAACGGCTATATTTCATGATTAACATGTTCTACTTTCAGCTTCAACTATCGAAATAATTCAGAAAAAGTTGGGGAGATAGTTTAGTGGTCTAAAGTGCCAGCCTGGCAAGCACAGGGACCTGGGTTCAACCCCTAATACTGCAGGCTGTTTGACCTATATGTAGGCCACCAAAGCCATGCACAGTGCTATGCATCTGTAATCCCAGTGTTGGGAAGGCTGAGACAGGAGTGTCATTAGGGGATCAAGTGGGTTAATAACACCCTGTACAAACAAATAAATAAATGAAAGGTAAAAATAATGTGAAGAATTATTAACAGCTTGACATATACGCAATAGGAGGTAAAATATATTTGTTATACAGCTAGGATCTTTGTAATCTTCTGCTAAACATTAGGCAATTTGCTTTACCTTCTAGTATGTTGTGCTGAATATCTAAAAGCAAAAGATAATGTCATAGAATTTCTGCTGCAAATACGGCCATGTACATTGTGTAGAAGATTATTTCATTTAATCACAAAAGCATTGCTTAAAATGCAAACTTTAGCATGGTACAATACTATCAACTAGAAAGGTATTTTTATTGAAACTTGCATATTTTTACTAGTACTCAGAAATCTCAAATGTATTATATAATAAGCATATCAAAACAATTATGTTGATTATGTAAGCTAGTATTATTGAAAGCCTAACACATTGTTGCCATGCACATAATTTTATCACTAATTTATTTACACCTTATAAACTTGTTAGCATAATTTGCTACAAGAACTAAATATAACGTTTGCATATATCTACTGGTATGATTGATGTATTAGTAAAAATGTTATTCATTGCATAACTATTGATAAAATAGAATTACTCTTCTTATTTTTTGTTTGAAAAATATGTGCAGTACAGGTGCAAGATTTCAACAGAATTTTTAAAATTTTGTGTACAATGCAAACACATCTTTTTACAACTATCAGAAATAATTTTACCACTATGATATTTACTCTTAATTTATTTTTAACTGATGCATAGAAAGAGAGAATTGAAAAAATTTCTATTAACTTGGGTACTATTTGTTGTCTTGAGACACATATGCATCTATGATGCTCAAAGCAATTTAAATATATTGCTCTCAGGTCTCCTTTCTTTATGGTACAATTTTGAAGAACTTTCTCTAGTTTGAAAGTCATGCACAGTGTAGTAGTGCTGCCTAGAGTCATAAAAGAGCATATTCAAACTTATTTCTCCTACTTAACTGTCACTTGCTGTTTGTGGATGAGCCTTTCTCTATCTGCAACCCTTTTTCTCCATGAGATCATTCTACTCATAAATTCCATGAGATCAATTTTAGGTTCCATGTTTTGGTGAGCCTACACTACCCTCTTACTCTTCTGAGAACCTCTACCCTATCCAACTCCAATTGCTTCACAGTCAGGACGAACATCAGAAGCATTAAAAAATGACAAAAGGAAGGAACAAAAGGCAATTTCAGACCACTACAGCACAAAAACAAGTCCAAGAGAAAAGACATGGAGGAACTTCAGATTCATACACCTAAAATTTTCGAGATGATAGCAACTGAAGGGAAGAAACAACTCTATCAGGTTATGCAGGAAATCAAATCAGAAATAAACTTTCAGGTAAAAAAGGAAAGGGCAACAATCATGAAAGAATTGCTCAATAAATCTAAGGAATAAAAAATAGAAGGAAACAGTCAAAAGATGGAAACACTGAATGATCATATTGGAAAGAATTAGAATGCATGAAACAAATTCAGACAGACATCCAAGACATTAAGAATTCCATTGAAAGCAGGCAAAGCTGCTTGAATGAAATAGATGATAGAATTTCAGACCTTGCAGACAGCACTGCTGCTGGTGAACATCTCTTAAAAATAAGGAGAAACCAAAAAATAATAATACAACAGCTGTAAGACAATGTGAAGAAAAATAATATAAGACTAATAGGTATCAATGAATGAGCTGGAGATAAAACAAAAGACATAAAAAGGGTATTTGCAGATATGGTAGCGGAAAATTTCCCAAGCATGCGAAAACAATCTGATATACAGATAACTAAAGCATGTGGAACTCCAGCTAGTCATAATAGAATAAATCGTCACCCACACAGACAGTAAGCAAGATCCCAAAAACTGAGAAAAGAACAGAATATTAAAATCTGTTAGAGAGAAGAAACAGATCATATCAGAATCACTGCAGAATTCTCAACACAGAACATCAAAAGAAGAGCTTGGACTGGGATATTTGAGGTTCTGAAAAGAAAACCTTTCAACCCAGATTGGTGTATCCTGCAAAACTATCTATCAAATTAATAGACAGATTGGATACATCTGTGACACAGACCAACAAGAAAATCAGTACAACCCTACAAAGAGTACTGAGATAATTTAGAAAGAGACAAAGATGATAACAAATTCAAAACAATACAAGAGAACCACTGAGCACAGCAAGTAATTAAGCAAAAGGGAAAGCCTGAGCAACTAATTTGAAGCTAGCATCACATAATACAGCAACCACTGTTGAATTGCTACTATTTTGTGAAATGAAATTTTGTAGTGTTTTTAATGCTGTTTTATTCTATCACTATTTTGTATTCTTCAAACAATGGAAAGTATAGTATAATGGAAATGCAGAAGTTTGTACTTTTGTAATTTAGGAACACAGTGAAGTGAAATGAGGAATATGTAAATGCATTTCCTAAGTTACTGCAATAGTGAAGTTGAGAACTGAGGCATGTGCTTAGTCGTGAATAGGCAGGAAGCACATACACATACATGGATATGTTGGATGAAGGATGTCTGAAATCTAGGGTAAGATAGAGTAGGACTGTGCAAAATTTCATCTCTCAAAAGAGCACAAAACTGAAAATTTATGAGTGTTTTATTTTTGGAATTTATTTAATATGCTAGCTCACAGCTAATGTGAGTAAAATCAAAGACAGAATCCAACCATGACTAAGGGGATACTAAGGGACTTTCTTGTATTAACTCAAGTTCATACTTTCCTGTGAACATAGATACACCCCAAACAACACTGAACTACAGAATATATTTCTTTCATATTCAGAATTGAATAATTTTAGAGAACTTATTTAACATAATTGATTCAAAACCATAACTATAAAATTTCTAAACTCTTCTATTGCTTTGAAAAACATATTCCAAATTAGGGGAACAAAGCTTATACCTCACAAAGGTATATATATCCTTTTACCTCATAAAGAATAACGAACGTTTACCAAATTTAGAAAATAAAATTTAAAAGTTATATTTTATTTTATTATTTTTAAATGCAGTAAGTATAGGGTCTCCCTATACAGCTAGGACTCCTAGTGATCCCCCTGCTTTCAGCATCTCCAGTGCTAGGATTACAGGTGTGGGCCCCCATGCCCAGTCTCGGTGACCAGCTCAGAAAACCTGGGGGCAGGGCCAATGCAACATGTTGTGCCAGCGATAGAACTCCCATTCCTACACTTGCCTAAGCAGGTTCTTAGCCCCCTGAGTTATTTCTCTGGCCTGTATTTTATATTTTAATGAGCTAGAAATATATTTTTGGCATCATGTTTTCACTAATATCGAATAGACATGTTTATACTAAAAGAAAATGCAGTGTAGTTCTGAAATTAAGTAAAACTGTATTTCTAAATTAAAACAAATTTATGTAGATTTAGCAAATTTTCTTCTTATTGTAGGTGTAAGGACACTGTTAATAATCACATAGACCAGATAATGGGAATAGGAGAGATTACACAAAAGTTTTGTCTTGATGGGTTATTCTTTAAAGGCCATCTATATTTTTTAATGTACAGGCATTAATAATTTAGTCCAGATTATGTTTTTCATTAAAGGTAGAGATACTTTTTCCTTCTCTGTCTGTCTTAGACAAAGTTACAGAAAGGTTTGACAAGATTTTCTTGTATAAAACTGAAGCCTCCTAAAGTCATTACTTTTTACCTACAAAACACCATTTGTCAGTACTTTTTTTCCCTTTCATTTTATTGAAGTACAAATGTCAATCAGACAGTTTCAAGACACCTTAACAATACAGATTCGATGAATTAATACATTGCAAACTGTTTTCATAATGTTTTGGTATTGTACAAGGTGCATACATGATATTATATTTACAGATATTATTTTAGCAGATATCTCTTACCAGTGAATTAAGAATGTAGCTGCTTACTTATCTTATTTTTTATACCTGAATTATATCAAAAATTCAATAATTGTTTTCCTAGTGGATGACCGTAGTACTAGAAGAAATTAAAGAAGCGAATAAATATATGAAAAAATGCTCCACATCGCTAGCCATTCGTGAAATGCAAATAAAAACAACATTGAGATATCATCTCACTCCAGAAAGAATGGCTATCATAAGGAAATCAATCGACAACAAATGTTGGAGAGGTTGTGGGGAAAAGGGAACACTTCTCCACTGCTGGTGGAAATGTAGACTGGTACAGCCACTGTGGAGGTCAGTGTGGAGACTCCTCAAAAGAATAGGACTAGAAATCCCATTCAAGCCGGCTATCCCCCTACTGGGAATTTTCTCAAAGGATCTGGATACATTGTATCATAGAGATATATGTGTACCTATGTTTATAGCAGCGCAATGTGTGATAGCAAAATCTTGGAAACAACCAAGATGTCCATCACATGAGGAATGGCTGAAAAAGATGTGGTATTTCTATATAATGGAGTATTACTCAGCTATTAAGAATGATAAGTTTGAAGCATTTATACTGAAGTG
>PVKA01001429.1:94160-139942 GCA_004027165.1 Ctenomys sociabilis | reverse complement strand
GGAGTAACCACAGCTGGATATCAATCTGGAAGGACAGATGAAAGGAAATGACCCAACCAACTAACCTTTAGGAAGTGAAACATACAAATCATTTGTCCCCCTCAAAGTTCCTGCCCTACTGAAAGGTTCAAATATTGAGAAAAATTAAGAAAAACAGATGAAGAAATAGAAAAAAAAAAAAAAGAAAGAACATTGATGATATACTTGTTAAGCTTTGGGGTTTGTTTTTATGAGAAGATGCTATTGGAGCTACTGCTTCTTGATGTTTGTGATGGATTTTTGTTGTTTTCTCAACTGTGTTCTATTTGAAGTCAGATGTTTGCCTCACTCCGGTAATTTAGATCGCCTAATTGCTGTTGCCAAGGAGGAGGCTTCTCCTGGTTCCTGTCACTCTTGTGTGCTCACAGTCAGCTCTAATCCCTGTAATGATAGTCTTCATGGCAGGCAAGCATGGCTCAGGCCGAGAGCAGTGCTGTGGCTCAGGACATGGAATGGACCCTGCCAGGATGTGCAGGGCTTGCAGTGACACAGGCTGGCGGCCTCTGGATTAAGCTGGAGCATTGTGTTTGGTGCCGTCACTGTCATCCTGTGACAGGAATACAGACATAGCTTAAGTCAATCAGACCTTTTCCTGCATGGTGACACTGGAAGAAGGATGGGAAAGACAAATATGACAAGTTAGAGACAGGCAAGCTCTGATTTCAGGGTCTGTTTTGAGTGGTGAGGCCTTAGGCCAGTCCCCTGAGCTCTTTGGTCATCTTCCATTCGTGGAGGTCAGATCGGATGTTCGTCAGTGTCCTTCCCACACACCTAATATTCTGAATGACTGTGTATGGGACTTAGGGGAAAAATAGTTCTTTCTGGAACAGTTACTTCTCCTTTTAAAAGTAGAGATTGCAGCAGAAACTACATCCCCTGAATTAGTGGCTCTGCTTCCTTCAGTAAAGATGAATTGAAGTATTTTCCATTTTGGCTGCAGAGGAGCACTATTTTCTATTGGGAAGGAATGTGTGTAAACAGGAAGGTCTGAGGGCAGCTGGCAGGGGCGGCATGTACATTGCCTAAGTGTGTTGGGCAAAGGTAGACTTGAGGTACCTATAAAAGGAACAGGTCTGCCGGTCCTGTCCCTGGGACATGCTGAGAAGGTGGCTGAGACTGGGTGTGGTGGTGTGTGCCTATAATCCCAGTGCTTGGGAGGCTGAACACAGAAGGATCACTGCGATTCTGATCTGTGTAGTGAGACCCTGTAGACCCTGCACTAAATACATTAAAAAAAAAGAAAAGAAAAAAGGAACAGGTCTATGAGCAGAACATGGCACTCAGGTTAAGTAACAAGTAGGCAATTTTCCCCTCTCTGCCTACTCTGCTTTTTATATCCAATTTTGTGTGATAATGGCTGCCTTCTGTACCTGCTCGTTATTATGCACTAGGCCTACCCAGTGGGATTGATGTGTAAAGACCTCTTCAAGTCCTTCCAGGCCTCTGTGACTCACTCTGCACCCAGCAGCTCTGCATTAAGGTCATGTTGAGTGGGGTAGAATAGAATCAGGTTTCAAATGTTAGCTCTCAGATACAGCACTCTTTAAGGAACCCGAGGAGCTGAGGTTCATAGGGGTGATAAAGCTCCAGGAAGGTAAGTTATTGGAGGCCAGTATTGTCTTCTGTCCTATGAAGCCTGTGGGCTTAATTATTGTTCTAGCAGCTTCAGGAAGCACTGCATGTGCTCCCCTCTGCCACATTTCCAGGGAACACCTACTCATTACTCATAGATGAATTTTCATGGATGAATGATCCCTACTGTCACATTCCTGTATGGCGCGAGTGTGCCGGAAGTGTGTGGCAGTTCCCTAATTAGGCAGCTTTTTTAGAGGTTGATGTGCATTAGACCCACTTGAGGGCTGTATTAGGACACAGATTACGAGGTATTGGGTCAGTAGATCTGAGCTCCCCTCTCCAAATCTGCTTTTCTAACAAGCTCCCCCATGATGTTGATGTCATCAATACTTTGGCTTTATGTAGAGAATCTCTACCATAGTCTTCTTTCCTCTTTGCTTGATCCCAGGGTCATGCTAAAGATATGCATCAGATGCATCATCACTTCACTTGCCTTCCTGACCTTACCCCAGCCTGTGTGGACCTGTGTATTCTGGCTACTCAGGCCACGAGGTGGACAGCGCCTGGTTTTTCCACCTTACCGCCCCTGCCTCCTGGACCAATTTTATCTGGCTCAGTTCTGGACCTGGCCACACATACTTTTTCTACTATTTTCTCTTAATACAAGCTTTTTGTTCTTTTCTGTTTGTCTAGTAGTATCTGCACATCCTTTCCTTCTTAGCAATATTATTGCTTTCTTTTATTTTTTGTATTTGGTACAGGGTCTACAGGGTCTCACTATGTAGATTGGACTTGTAGTGACTCGCCTGTTTTCAGCCTCCCAAGGGCTGGGATTACAGGCAGGAGTCACTACTCCCAGACTCAATTGCCATCTGAGCACGCTCTGGGTGTGGTACTGGCATAGCATGCTTGGATAGAACCCCCGCTCCTGTGCTCTGCCTAAGCAGTTTCTATTTTATTCTAAAGATGAAACACAAACTTTCAAAAAGGATAAAGGATGGTAGCCATGATGAATACACTGTATATTGTTATCTTTGAAAGAATTTTTTAGAGTACAACATATTAATTGTCCAAACAATATTAGCAAAAACCTTTCTAACTAGAGAAATTGAAGTTAACTATCATATGTAATAAATATATATATATTATATATGATAATTATATTTATGATACTCTTTTAGCTTCTCACATTAGGGATGATGATTATACATGTGCATCTGGTTCATTTTTACTTATGAATATGGTCTCAAGTTTGATATATTTACCTATAAAAGTCTCCAGGTTATCCTTCTTTATGGCTGAGTACTATTCTAGCATGAAAAAAAGCCACATTTCCTTTATCCATTCCTTAGGTGATATGCATTAGTGTTGTTTCAAAGATTTAGCTATGACAAATTGTGTTGCTATGCACACGGGTACACATATATCGCTGTGGTATGATGTTTTGCATTCTCCTGGGGAGATACCCAGAAGGTAATTACAAGTCCTAAAATGAGATGTGTAATCCTAGCTTTTTGAGCACTTGCTTTTTTCAGAGAAGCCAATTTTTTATCCCCATTTTCTCATCTCCTTCCCTCTTTGTAGTCGTTAGCATAATATTTTCTGAAATTCATTTGTGTTTAATTTTATGAATAATTGCATTTGTTCTTAGATTACAAACTCCCCGAAGAAAGGAAACTGCTAAACATTTCATGCATAGTAGTACCTAACACATTCGTTCAATGGGAGAGCTTGGTGGTGCATAGTAGACAACAAAGGAATCTGTTTTTCTGTTCACAATAGCTCAGCCCGAAGTGTGGATTTCAGATATTGCAATGCTTTTGCTTCCTTTGGAACTTTCAGGATGTCCTACAATTAAATTCTGACAATATCTATGTATAATTAATATGGATTACACAATCTGAGGGTTCCATTGCACAAGATTGCCTCTCCTTTCAGGCACCACCGATATACAGTGGCCACTGATTACCCCACTGCTTGACTTGGCTGTGGCTTGGAGCTGCTGTGACCCCTTGTGCAAGGTCAGTTGCTTACTGGAATGGCTCACAGAACTCAGGAAAACAGTTTACTTACATTGACTAGTTCATCGTGAAGAACATTATGAGGGACACAAATGTATAGCCAAAAGAAGAGGTTCATATGATAAGCACTGAAATGGTCCCAAGTGCAGGGGATTTTGTTACCTTTGAGTTTTGGGGTTATGCCACCTTCCTGGCCAATAAATATATTCAATCTTAAAGCCCTTCAAATACCTTTATTTAGAGGTGGTGCATTACATAAGTATGATTGATTAAATCATTGGTAAATGGAGACTCCTTCAGTCTCTAACCCCTTTCCACCCTCCCAGAGATGGGCTGAAAGTTCTAATTCTCTAATCCTGTCTTGATATTTCTGATAAGCAACTTCCAACCAGAACCTATCTATGGACCACAGCAGTAGAATACTTAGCTCAATGACAAGTTCTTAGTCTAAGAACTACGGCCAAGTGTCATAACAGAAGATGACCCTAACATTCTTATTACTTAGAAAGTTATGAGTTTTAGGAGTCAGAATAGGAAAAGGGAAGTAGAAATATATATAAAATAGATATACATCATATATTTCCTATTCAGAGACAGGTAAGATTCTAGCAATACACTTCCACCTAGAATTTGACTACAGCTCTCTAAACTGCTCTCTCTGTCAGTCAGGATATTTCCAATATCTGGTCTTAAATTTCTCACCCAACATCCCAGAGTTTCTAGGGGCAGCTAATATTATACCACTGCCAACCTGAACATCACCTTGCTTCATCAGATCTGTTCAAAACACTGTCTTGCTTTAAACTCCTTTTTTTCTGGAAATCTGATTCTGAAGTTAAAGACAAGTCTGTGACTCAGAGATCTGAACGATGTGCTACATCTTTGAATGTAGTGCTTTTATTCATAGGAAGGTCAGAGGTTTTGGAAATATGGTTTTGGTTCAAAATAATAAAATTCTCTGGGAAGTAGTTTGGTGAAATTTCAAATTCTTCCTCCGCATCTTGTCCTCTGGCATGACCAGTCTCCTCAGGGAGAGCATTGCTCCCTCTTGGCGTCCATCACTTGCTTGTATCTTTTGTGGCTGCTTTCTTCCCCTAGATTTCATTCTTGGAGCCCATGTCTAAGGAGGCTTGAAGCATTCCTCACATTCATGAGTAGGTTGGTTCACAACGGTCACGTAACAAAGCAACTTCACACTCTTCAGTCTGGTATAGGTACACTGTTAGGAACTTTTAGCTGGTAAAACTGAGTAAGACAGACAGAGATTTTATGCAGCTGGTATTAGGAAAATATCCTAAATCACAGTGGTGTCTGTTCAAGGTTTCCTTTCTGGCATCAGAACACAATTTTTTTCCTGGGAAGAATCCCTAGCTATACTGCTTCATGGTTCAGGGGATACTGTTAGAAGACTTTAAATTTTTAATTTTTTTTTTAATTTTAGGTACTGAGGATGTAACCTAAGGGCTTTATACTGAGCTACATCCTTAAATCATTTTTATGCTTTATTTCTGAGTTAGGATCTTGTAAAGTTTCGAAATTGCCTAGGTTGGGCTTTAACTTGTGATCCTTCTGCTCAGCCTCCCAGAGTATTGAGATTACAGGTAGGTGTGCACTATAATGCCCAGCTCATTAAAAAATCATGGTTTTAGGTCATTTCCGTGTATTGTGCATCAAATGTTATTTCAGAAAAAAAAAAAAAAAAAAAAAAAAAAAAAAAAAAAAAAAAAAAAAAAAAAAAAAAAAAAAAAAAAAAAAAAAAAAAAAAAAAAAAAAAAAAAAAAAAAAACAGCCTTAGCTAGTAGAGATAGGATCTCTCTTTGAGAATGGGGAAGTTTGTTAAAGATACAGTCCTTTTCCAGGACTCCCTTCTAAGACTGGAGTTTTTATTTTTTATTTATTTTTATTTTTATTTTTTATTTTTTTTTTTTGCGGAACCGGGGATTGAACTCAGGCCCTTGCGCTTGCCAGGGAAGTGCTTATTCCACTGAGCCATCTCCCCAGCCCTAAGACTGGAGTTTTTAAACTCGGACTCCTCAGCTGTGATCCACATCAACTCTGTGTGTGTACAACCTACCTGGGCTCCTCTACATTTTTCTCAAGGGATTGAGGAGCAAGGATATTGCTGTGTGTGTACTTTGGCATGAATAAGCCGGTTATCTGTCTCTCCCACAGGAGTCTGGCTATGTGTGATGCTATGGGAAGCTTGCTTAGAAACCTGGGAGAGTGCAGACTGTTGGACTTCCCACAGCTCACTCTTGATGAGTGTATTAGCTTGCCTTCAGGGAAAGGCGTGTGAACCAGACCTCTCCAGGATGGACAGAACAGAGCTCTAGCCAACGATCATGTTGGTACGGTCACTTGACAAAGGTCAGGCTTGGGGGGAGAATCTTCAAGGTGTTTTCTGGAGTTCCAAGTATTGACAGCAAGTTCATCTGCCTTTGTTATTCTATAGAAAAAGTGCCTTCAGAGTAAGTCCTGCACAGAGCAGAGCCAGAGGAAGGAAAGGGGAAAGGAGAAGGGCAGGAAAAGAGGGAGACTCCTTGGAGTTGGAATTGGGGTTGGCGTCATGTAGCAGTGTTGATTGAGGGCTTGAATATTGTTCTGCTTTTTCAGTTACTTGCTTACATAAGCCACTACATTAGCTTTATTTGCTCAAGTTAGTTTGTGTGGGATTTTTGATATTAGCAAGTGAAAAAGTCTTGGCAGATATAGTTGCAGGAGCAAAGATTGGGGCTAAGCCTCTCAAAAGTCTCATACCTGGGTTTATTGTGGTGCTCATATGACCATGGAATTGCATGAGTTATGCTTAAGGTCATTTCCTCCAGCCCCTGTGGGAGGATAAACCCACTTTATTTTTCAAAAGCAAGAAAGCAAATAGTTTCTTCTAAAGAAACTTTCCCTGTGAGATAACCTCATACCCTATTTGAAAACACATCTGAGCAAGGACTGTTTATTAGTGTATGAAGTTTGGAGCTTTTTCCCAGGTGACTCCCTAATCAGTTGTCTGGGTTTTGGAGCTCTAATTATATATAAATATCTATGTCTTCTTTCCAAATATGATAGGAGAACTACGAATCAAAGCAAATGAGGCAAAGTGAGCACAGGAAGAAAGGCAAAAGGCATGAAAGGAAGGAAGCCTTGGATCTCCTGTAGCTAAACCCAGGTGAAGAAGTTAGAAATTTAGGATGGTAGGTATTTTTGCATCTAAATCCATCAGTCAAGGCTGTTGTTTTGTGGTTCTGCAGAGCCCTGATCAAGTTGAAGCTATATTAACGATAGAGTAGCGTCATTCCATTGACAATAATGCATTGGCTGAGTGTTGAGGAATTTAGGGTTACGTGGTCAAACCCTGTGCTATGAAAAGATTGGCTGGTTCTTTCAGGCCTGTGTTTTCAAAGGGAAGAAAAGATTTCTTTAACTTCTAATTTTTTGTTCTGTCTGTGCATGTACACATGGATGTATACATATGTGTATACATGTGATATATGCCTATGTACATGTATATGCATGGATGTATGTACATATATATGTCCTTGTATGCTTTTGTATGTAGTTTCATATAGGTATTTATTTTTCTCATCTGGAATCAGAATAAGAATCATCTTCCTAACATTTTACATATAATTGGCAGTTTTTTATTACTAAGCATACTTTTCTAGTAACAGTTTCATATGGTTAATAAGAGGTAGAGCATAAAGAGAGAATAAAGGATCATAAGAAAGAATACATCACAGTTGTATCAGGAAATATGGATAGATGGAAAAATAATCAGAACAAAAAACCAAACAATGGAGAAAGAACCAAGTTAAACATTGAGACGATTATGAAATGGACCCTTGTGAGCCTGGTTTCAATTCTTCATTCAGACTTCTTTCTGATGCATTACCATATAAACCTTGGGTCTGTCTGCTAAACACTGCGTCACTCTTTTGAGGTGATCTGCTCTTTACCTGACCAGGCTTGCTGTTACAGTTTAAACGTGGTGTGTCCTACACAGGTTCCTATGCTGAGAACTCAGGCTGTTCAGTAATGGGGCTCCACAGGACACTGACTTCATTTCACAGAGATTCCCATTGACCTGTGATGAGGTCATAGCAGAATGGGCTCTAAGAAGAATGGGGCCCAGAAGAGAAAGGAGGTTACTGGGGTATCCTTTTGAAGAAGGTGTCTTTTTTAAGGTTTTTTTTTTTTTGTGTGTGTGTGTGTGTGTGCAGGGTCTCACTACACAGCTCGGACTCGTAGTGATCCTCCTGATTTCTGCCTTCCTACTGCTGGCATTACAGGCCTGTGCCACCGTGCCCGGACTTCATTGCCAGTTGAGAGTGCCCAGGGTCGGGGCTGGTGCAGCATGTGGTACCAGGGATCGAACCCTGGCCCCTGTTCTACCTAAGCAAGTGCTTGGTCTGCTCAGCTACATGGTCTGCCCTTGAAGAAGGTGTCCTGTCACTGGTCCTTTCCTCCCTGTCTGCTCTTTCCCTTCACTGTGCTTCTTGGCTGTCACTAGGTGTGAGAGACTTTCCTCCACCAATCTTTCTATGGGGTTTCCATCTTGGTGCCAGCCACCCATGGATCATCCCTTTCGAAACCATAAGCTAAAGCAGCTTCTCTTCAAGCTGTGAATCAGATATTTTGTCCCAGCAATGAAAAAGTAACTAGTCGCAGGGGCTAGGGTCTGGTCCCCAGGCCTGCCATGCCGGCCCCAACCCTGGGGCACACTGAGATGGCAATTGAGACTGGACATGGTGGCATGTGCCTGTAATTCCATCTCTTAGGAGGCTGTAAACAGGTGGATCACTATGAGTCCAATCTTGTAGTGAGACCCTAAACACACTGTAGACCCTTCCCTAAAAAAAAAAAAAAAAAAAAAAAAAAAAAAAAAAAAAGAAAGAAAGAAAAAGTAACTTCTATGCTTTCCCCTTGCCTTTTGGGTTCCTACCTTTGCCCTGTGTTCGGTTCTCTGCCTGGAATAATGTGCCCCTCCTTGCTGAGCCATGCATGTCTCTCTCACTATGACCAGAACCATCCAGGGCCAGGTTCACACTGAAGGCCCATTGCTCAAAGCTGCCTTGATTTTCCAGCTAGAGATCATGTGTTGCTTTCTTTTTGACATAAAAATCATGTGAAATGACACTTCTAATGTTTACATATTCACACATGAACACACAGAGGCTGTGCACACACACATACACGCACACAGCACACACACACACACACACACACACCCCTCTCCATCCGTGGTTACTTTTAAGATCAATTCTGCAGCATGTCAGTAGTGAGATAAAGATATATGAAGACTGCACAGAAGTTGGAATCTTTTTTCTATTTCTTAAAGTAAAATTTTTACTTGAGAGCAAAATTTTAATTGGGTGTCTAAACTCTCCAGATAAGCTTTTGTTCACCGTTTGTCATGAATTTACAGGGGGAAGGAGGGAAAAAAAATCAATATTCTACAATACTGCTTTCATCTCAAGGAGGTTGAAAGACTTTAGCTGCAAAGTGAGGAGATCAGAAGAGAAACAGATTTATTTAAAAGAAAAGAGAAGCCCATCTTACCAACATCATTTGGAAGAACAGACCCTTTCTGAAGCAATTTTTGATCTGCCTTCTAAAGGCCATCATTATTAGTGAGTGACCATGAAGATGGAAGGCCTGAAGAGGATGGGACAGGGAGAAACATACACAGTGCACTTTTTTCTACTCCATAGTTTTTGAGGACCCCACGCCGGCTGTAAATGTGGACAATTTGCAATCATTTAAGTGAGACTTGCTGCCAAATTTCAATGTCTTTGCTAAACAGGACTCACATGTCACCCTCTGGTACACTCCACACAGCTGAGCCATGGCCAGTAGGGAAGATCTTCGTACACTGGGCTTTCACAGGCCCTTCCTAGGCATCCTCTAATTTTCTTTGTAGTACAGTGGTGTCATTTCATGTTCCTTTAAAAAAATGTAATTGTAGCTTGATGAATATTTTTGAAAATTTCTTGGATTCTTGTTTGAATGCTTTGGTATTACAAGGGAAAAAACTGCAGAATCCTCTTCCAAGCCACTGTGAGGCTCATGAAAAATGCCACTATGTAATAGATTAATATAGAGCAAAGCATAACACATTTGTTTAACCACAGTTTTATATAATGTGGCAACTTTGGAAATAGAGACTCAGGTGACTGGGAAAATGGTATTCATTTTACTCAGCTTGGCAAAGAAAGGAGAGCTGTGGAGAAGTGGGGCTGGACCTGATAATAAACTAGGAAGAACCTAGCAAGCTTTGCCTACCCAGATACTTCTTGGCCTCTGCACAGCATGCCTTCCAAATGGATGTGGGGCAAGATGTCTGCCCTATGAGGTCTTCAGGAGAGCAGTTCAGAAACACCTTCCCTTTAGCTAAAGTAGCATGCCATGGAGGGATTGCGAGGTAGCCCTACCTGCAGACCACCAGTACTGCATCTCAACTGGCTGTGTCTTCTTTAATAACTGCTGCTGCTTTACACTGGCAAACTTCTTTTTTTTTTCTTCTTCAATCTCATTTTACACTTCTAAGTCTGTGTTGTCAGGTTAAACAGTTTAATGTACATGATTGATATTTCTTCATGTTAGTCACTCTCCTTCCTTCTTGGTTTATTCCTTGTCCTACCATCCTGGAGTTGATATGTAGCTGGAAACATCCAATCACATTCTTGGCAAGACTGTGACACTAACTTCTGCTCTTCACCTCTGTGGTTTCCTGGTGTGATTAGCTCTAACTTGCGTATCTTGGGCTGATTAATGCTAATTGCTCCTCTCTTTCACCAATCTCTCTGGAGTGGAGGCTAGTTCCTGACCTTACAATATGGATCATTTAATGGCTCTGCTTTCAGTTTTAAGGAAATCAGGACTTTGTACCGAATATCATCTTTTTATATTGGAGCCAACGATTTTACTGAAAAAGGGAAAACATAAAAGAGAAAGTATTCAAAAGAAATAAGGAATATTTTCCTCATAATAGTTCAAAAAACTGTGACAGGAAGACCATAGATGTGGAATACTTCTGTCTTTAATGAGTTTGTTCTTTTTAGGACCAAAACTCAGAACAGTATCTGGTACACACTACGTAACATTTAGAAGAAGTTCTAAATTGCCAAGGAAGAAGGCAATGCTGTGATTTTGTTATGGAAAATATAAACTAGAGTTGCTAAGCTTACCTCAACTTATGCATTGTACAATGCATACATGTATGGAAACATTGCATGATGTCCCATAAATACATATAATTTTTATAAGCCAATTAAATAATTATAGAAGAAATGTCAGGAAACAGGCTAAATTGGACAAACAGTAACCACTGTAGAAGCATGCACCCAGCTTTCTCTCTCCTAGCTCTTGCAGAACCTGGCTGCTGCCTCCCTTACCCTGCTGACATACAAGTGTGCAATAGGAAAATTGGAATTGTCTTTGAAGTGACCATGAATAGTGGTAGTTGTCAGTATCAAATAGCTATGTTGAAACCTAGAATTTATCTCAGTCTGGCAAGATGAGTGGCAGTAAGCTCCTCACTTCTGGAGTACGTTGGATGGGGTGGAAGGCATCCAGAAATTGTGGGTCACAGCTACATGGAGTAAGATAATGAATGCTGGGTGACACCACTGCTATAACGGAATGATAGGGTCTCAGACATGGGCCTCATACTGTGGGAGACTTTACATTCACCAAGATTCTCTCTCTCCCCCACATGCATGTACACACAACACAAACACACACACACACACACA
The DNA here is from genome assembly GCA_004027165.1 of Ctenomys sociabilis. Taxonomy (NCBI): domain Eukaryota; kingdom Metazoa; phylum Chordata; class Mammalia; order Rodentia; family Ctenomyidae; genus Ctenomys; species Ctenomys sociabilis. The sequence goes on along the minus strand of PVKA01001429.1, from coordinate 128,559 downwards.
CACACACACACACACACACACACACACACACACACACACACACTGGAGGATACAGGATGTCTCTTTTACTCAGGATGCAGCACTCAGCATTGGCAGCTAAACATCTACACTCATGACTACTAATACAGTTTGGGCCCCAGGGAAATGCTTTCCCACATCTCACATCTCGCCTGATGCTTGCCAACAAAAGATGACTGCATCTGAATGCCACAAAGATTTGTGGGCTGTGCTGTTTGAAACACTCTCTGCTTTCAAATGTGGGAAGGATTTCAGCATCCAAAGCACTTAGGTGAGACAAAAGACTAATTAATTCCTGAAGCCTTTCTCTCAGCATGAGAGCAGTAGTTTACTCCTTGAAGAGCATATTAGTGTTTACTAGGACTAAGTGCCCATTTTTTTGCTTTTCTTTATGTTTCTGGGGTTCCTCATGAATTAGGGTGCTGTTTGCAAGATTTGGTGGCTGAAGAGAACTTTCAAATGTTATCAATTAGTTATTCGCAATCACAGGTCTATTCACTGGACACCCAGATGTGTGCAGTAACAAACTCAGTCATCTTCGATGTTTTGCTTTCTTGTTATATAAGAGCCATTTTAATGCAATAAAAAATATATAGTAATGAACTGTTTACTAAAGCTAGAACAGAACATACTAACTGTTAGACTTAAATGTAACTTTCGAATGTTAATCATGTAATATGTAGGTGTTTGTTTGTGTTTTTGTCCAGGGACCCTACAGATATTTCAATGAGGATGAGTGAAAATGTCAGATTATGGTAGTTTCCTAATAACATTGAACTTCCTTCCCCATCTTTAAACTATTTGTCTTTCACAGTGAACAAATAGTTAACTATGTCTCTGAACTTGGTCATCATTTTCTAGAGATATAACTATCGGATGATGGCTAAGATTTCTCTGATTTTACAAAGTCTGTTGCTTTCCCATGGAGCTCAAGACAAATTCTACAGAAAAAAGTGGAATATGAGCCCCTAAATTTGATGCCTTTTAGTTTTTATTTAATTATATTTTCTTTTATCAGGATGGATGTAAACTTATTTTTTGGAAAAATATGCATTTTTTAACCATTTGAAGAACATTTTTATCTTTACCCACAATAGCAATAACAACAGTAATATTAACTTGACTATAGAGAAGTACTTTACAGTGTTATATACTTGTACATATTTTGTCACTCATTAATAAGTTAGAAGAGAAAACTGTAGCTTCTGACATTTTGATAGGAGTAGTTGCAATAACAACGTGGAACAGCTTTCAGCTCTATTTATTTTTATATTCTATTAACAAACTGAGGTCAGATAGTAATTTTCTTCTGGGTTATACATTTCAGAATGTTTTAATTTTTTCTTTTTATGGAAAGTAAAATTTAACTGTAACTATAGACTTCAGAGAATGTTTATCCTGCGGTAGTTTATTTCTCATTCTGACTAATAGCTAGCAGTCTGGGAAAAAGTAACTTGATGATTAGAGGGTTTAACCTTTAAGTTTTCAAAAGTTTTGAGGTATTGTACTTGTTCTTCATAATGGAAAGTTTGAGATCAATGGGAATACAGCCATTAGCTCAAGAACTGAGGTATCTACATTCTAGGTTCTACCTCATATAACCATTCTGAGCCTTATCTTGTTTGGTTAATAACATGGATAACTTGTAAACACTATCTTGTGTGTTATGGATTTGGTGAAGAACAGACTAGAGAACAGATGTGAAAGTGCTCTGACAACTAGTTGTTATGGACAAATAAAAGGAATCAGACTTCAGACCAGGGTGGAAAGACTACAGCCTGAGGGCCAAACTCAGCCTGCCACCTTTTGTAAATAAAGTTTTATTGGAACATACCCAAAGCAACATAGTTATATGCTACCTTTGGCTGCTATCATGCTGTAGTGCCAGATTAGAGTAGTTGAGACAGAATCCACATGATCTACAAAGATAGAAATATATGCTACTGTATTCATCTAAGAAAAATCATTCTGTTATCATTAAATAAAGAGAGTGTAGCTGTTTGCGTATCTTATTTTTTATACCTGCATTACATCAAAGATTCAATAATTAATGCTTTCTACCTTGTTATTTTCCTAGTGGTTGTCTATAGTACTCGAAGCCGACATAATATCCTGTCCAACCACCATTAGTGCAGATCTTGCCTCTCATAGGATTATGTAGAGGCACAGCGTTATCTATCCCAACTGTACTGTCCATACACACACATCATGATTTTGCCTTTCTATACCCCTTCCTTTGTCTGCACTTGTCAAAGATGGACACTCCATTGTCATTCAACTAACTTAGGTGCTTGAACTCGACACCATAATAATAATGTCTGTAAGTATCATATCATGTATGCACCTTCTGATACCAAAACATTATGAAAACAGTTTGCAATGTATTAATTTATCAAATGCATCTTGTCAAGGTATATTAAAACTGTCTCATTGATATTTGTACTTCAATAAAACAAAAATTAAAAAAATAATAATGTCTGTAAGTATAATATCATGTGTGCACCTTGTACGATACCAAAACATTATGAAAACAGGTTGCAATGTATTAATTTATCGAATCTGTCCTGTCAATTTGTCTTGAAACTGTCTCATTTGTATTTATTACTTCAATAAAATTAAATAAAGAAAGAAAGAAAGAAAAATCATTCTGACCATTGTTAAAAATGATGGCATCTTGGTTGGAATTATCAAACATGAGAAGAAATAAGTTTCTTTTCTACATTTTTCAGAGGAATATTCAGCTGATGAGAGAACACTACTTTTCTTTAATGAAGAACAACAGCTAATAAATAAAGAAGTAGTGATAGAAAATCTCCATTTTCATAGACCTGTGGAAAAACTGGTATAGGAAAAGATTGGATGTCAATGAACTTTAAAACCTTTCTGCAAAGTACTGTTGGGTAACAATATGCTTCCATTGTATGAAAATATGGTAGCACAAATTACTTGCTGATTGTCAAGGTAAAACATAAGCTTTACGTGGGAACCATGAGGTAGTCACTACCTTATCTGTGTCATCAAACTCAACATTATTAAAAGTGAGTCAGCAGAATTGTGTGCCTTCTAATATGATGCAAAGATTTAAGAATTGCTCATTATGAAATACACTGTTCAATGATTTGTAAGGTGGAGTTAATCAAAATGTAATTATAATTTTCAAGTAGTAAAAGTACGGAGAATACAGGAGTCATTCATTTAGATCAGACACACACACACACACACACACATACACACATATATATATAATATATATATATATATATATATATATATATATATATATATATATATATACAAATCTAAGACCAAAAAACATGGAAGTTATTTAGTTACAGCATGAATATAATAACCAAATCTATTATATTCATTGAATTCAGTGTAAAACAAAAGGAGACCTAGAAGGATATTAGGTAACTAATTTGAATATTATCTGGGTTGTGGATATTGTTGGGGAAATATTCAGAGTTGATAATATTATGTTAATGTGATGATATTGTGTTTGTACAGGCTGTGCTGAAGTTTTCTTGAGTTATTTTCAAATAGTTGAGACCCACATAAAAACCCACATGTAAAACATAGCACAATGTTAGTAGTTGGTTTGTAGGTAGACGTATTTTAGGGTTATTGGACTAGTCCTTTAACTCTGCTACATTGGACATTTCTGAAACAAACCATGAACAAACAAATTAAACAAAGTTATCACTGATGAAATAAAGAAGCTAAACAGTTGACGTCCAATAGAAGGAAGACACAGGCTTCTGCAACATTTGCCTACTCGTTTTCTATACTATTGATCTGTCTGGTGTACATTGCCCAGATTCTCAGGTACAAGAATAATATGTAAAACATTTTTTGTGACTTTTCTTCCCAGAAGATGTTCATTCCTAATGGAGGTTCATCTTTTAGCCAGCAAAACTGCTCAAGAAATATTTTTCTCTTACAAAATTTCATCTCACTGGTCAGTACCCATCATTCCAACCTGTCAAAATCTTTAGACTTGTGTTTGGCTCATTCAATCTGCTCATTATCCTTCCAGGTCTGGGACATCTGAATGGGTGATGATCTAATTTTCTGTGTTTCTAAATAAGTAGGTATTGAAGATTTTGAAGGACAATTCCTCTCTGCTGCCTACCAGCTAATGGTGAGCCTCAGAGCTGCCTACTCCCATTTAGGCTGTCACAGGCTTACTTGGCAGTCTTGTTTGGGTCCCATGCTTCAACCAGCTGCAAGGACAATCTGTCAGCTTCTCCCCAGACCCCCTGTACACTTGCCCCTTTGGATCCTGTCTGACGCAGCCCTTCTTCTGTTGCTGCTGTGACCTGCCCAGCATGGGTTCTCCTGGACTCCTCCCTGTGACTGCTGGTCTTGCCTCCTACCACGTCTTGGAGGGGGCCTCTCGATGCTTCTGTCCAGAAATATCCTTGTTGACACAGAGACATGCAGTACTGTAAGGAATACACTCCTTCATGTTCAGCTTGGAAATGCCAGTGTTTTCTGCCATCCTGAGAAAGTCTCTGAAGCCTTAGATAAATATGTTGTCCTTTCCTCATGGAGGGAGAGGCCATCTGGGTCTTATCTGGTCCTTGGTGAGTTGGAAGCACTCAGTAGCTCTGTGTTGGTTCTACTTTACTTTATTCCTGTCTTCCTTGCTCCTATTTTATTATGACTCAGATTCTGCTTTCTAGAAACTCATACAATGACTCCCTCTGCTGTAAGTCTTCATATGAATAACGTGTCATCAAAGACATAATAAAGAGTTATCAGAGGCCTTTATCATGCCAAGATCTCTTGTGAGCATTTTTTTGGGTCATAGATTCAGGAGTACTTGTGTGGGTGTCTGGGAATATGCGACATGTGTGACAGGATGGGGTCAATTGTTTTGAGTTTACATTAGTTCTGCTGTATGCAAATTATTCACTCAAAATATTTTAAGGAACAATGTGGTGAAGATATCTTTTCCATTCTGAAGGGCAAAAGACAAATTCTTCTCAGTTACTGGTTCAGGGTTTAAGTTTATCTGTATAAAAGTTCTGTTTTAAATTTTTCTTGCTCCTGTTACTGACTTATTTTTTCTACCCTTTTGTTCTTTTTTTAATTTTAAAATGTCCAGGAGTCTAGAAAATGTGACTAATGGACTTGTTTATCATAAATTACTTTGAGCATCATATGGTCTAATATATCACTTCCATGTAGAAAAAAAAGCATATATTATAAAGTAATATTTTTGGAAGACCATACCATTCTCTGCCATCAACTGTCTCATTTTGGCAATTCATTGTATTTCATCACTCTGTGTCTATTTCTGCATCAGTATGAGAATGATACTACTAGTACTTTGGGGTCATTGTGAAGGTTGAATGAGTGAAATACACAAAAAGTAATTATGAAAATTCCTGGCAGTTAGTAAGTTATCATTGGATATTGTTATGATTAATAATTCTTATTAACACAATTACTACTGCCACTGCAATGACTTCTTTTCTGTAGATTATTTCTTTTTTATTATACATTGTGGATGTGTGCCTGTAACCACTGAGTTAGTCGAAATAGTCTCTTAGGCACCTAAAATAAATAAAAAAATTATGGTGCTGATTACAAACTCATATGTTAGATCTTTATTCAGAGCATATTTATACTGATATGGTGTTCAGTATTAAAATTTCAGGCTACTTTATGTATCACTGTTCCTGGAAGCATTCTGTAAGAAGGCAGAGGGGTAGTTGTTGCTGAAGTATTGTGATCAAAAGCTTTGTGTATCTGAACGAGGAGATAGTACATGAGAAAAATCGTAAGATTCCCAAAGCATAATGCATATGAATATTGCCCATCAAACCAACATTTATTAAGTGTTTGCTTCATTCCAGGCATTACTCTAGACCCAGAAAATTCAAAAGAGAATGCAATTGGCAAGGTGTAGTCCTTGGGAGATTGTATTCCATGGCAGAGAATGGGGAGAAAGGGGGATTAAGTGTGTCCAAAGAATGAAATGCTTAGAGTCCAGTGGTTAGATATAATTAAGTATCAGAGAGATAGGAAAAGACTGGATGAAGCTGCAAGATGAAATGAAAACCACCTGATCATTGGTTAGAAATCAAGTGTTCCTTATAGAGGCAAAAATGTGTGAAGGTCACAAAATATGAAAGAGTTCAATAGACTCAGGCTAATGACAGGCCAAAGAAGCAGGAATATGACTACAAGGGAACAGGAGAGTGGGTAAGTTCTTGGTGAGCTGAACCCATTTTGGATATTAAGGAAGAAGAAGCCATAAAGGATCTTCATTTTATGGTAAGAATATGAAATTTTATTATAAGACCAATAACATCCATTGAGAAGATATACACAGAAGAGGGAAATAATTAAATATGTATATAGTATATATGATGATTCCCATCACTAATTTACAGTGAATGGAAATGGACAAGATGAAAAGAAGTTCTGTCATGAGACTATTGCATCAGTTTAGTTGAATGATGACAGTAGTTTGAATTAAGATGCTGATAACAGAAAGCGAAAGATGTGCTTATGCTTGTGACATATTTTAGATATTGACCAGGTTTCTAAAGAATCTGGTGTCCATGGGAGAAGGGACAAGCAAAAGGCAGGATAGAGAATCAGAGCTGACTGTTGTTCCTTTGCTTGAACAACAAAGTTGTTCAAAGGGTGACAATGGTACTATTTACTCTTATGAAGAAGATGAAGAAAGAGCTGAGAAGGATACTGTCAACTGTTTCTTAGTATGTTCATTTTGGCTCCTTCGGGCTACTGTTGGTTTTTGAGGTCATTTATTAGACACTGCATAGAGGAGCATTGCAGGCACTTGATGATGTAGTTCTTCAGAAAGAAATTGAAGGACAAATATCTTTCATGTCTCCAAAAAGTCTGAGGATTTATATATGAAAGGGCATCTAAATTTAATTAGGCTGTATGAATTGTCATATGAAATATTGGTGAAGGTTAACCTTGGCATACAAAATTTGAAAACACCAACTGCTTAACCAGGCAACAGTTTGTCTTACTAGTTATAAAGGTCATTTATAGATTTCCCTAAGTGAGATAGGCTGTTTTTATTGAAAAGGAAAATTCCACTTTTGTTTCAGTCACTATTGTTCCCTGTAGCTTTCTGCTCGTTTCCTAACATCGTCTTTTCATGATCTCATAGGTAAGGCCTCTCCCACTTGTGCTGCCCCATTTTCTTCTCTTAAGAGAAGAGGAAGTGAACTCATTGCTCTCTTCAGATACCTAGATACCAAACTTCCATGTGGAATACTAGGTCTTAGGGCCCTCTCTCGTTAGAACAGTTACTCTTAGAGGGGCTCGGGATGACAAGAACATTTAGAGAATGGTAAAGGTCATGTCAGTTAGCTCTTGGCCTGGGATACTGAGCATCATGATAGGGCAGGGAGTGAATCAGTAATCTTTGGTGCCAGCAATGAAGCAGGGACCTTCTCAGCTATGTTAACTAGCAAAGCTGCTCCAGAACTTTCTCTCAGTCTGTAAACCTTTGATTCAAAAGGGGCATTCTCTTTCTTTATTTTGTAGAATTTAAATTGCACGCAATATTAACTTCTTAACAAGCAAACCTTATCTCTTCTCCATCCTAACCATGCTTAAAGGACTCCCCACTGATTTATGTTTCTGTGGAGAGGAGTGATTTGATTTCTTTTCTTTATGTGTGGGACGGCTCAGTGGCAGTTTTGTTCAAACTCTTTGGAGAGAGATCCTGCTGAAATTTGTAAAGGTGTCATTATTTACTCTTTTAATATTCTCAAATGGTAGCAGTTATTTGCTTGCTTGAAATAAAGGCATTAAATTTAAAACCAAGAGAGCTTTCTGTAGGATATCTGCAGCAGGAAGTATTTGCTGTTCTCAGCTGCAATTTCTTCCTGACCAGGCCAGTTGTATACCAAACTTTAGCAAGGTAGTGAATGTCCCTGACAGATGGGGCATGCTACCTTTTATCGAAAACTAGACATGAGCATGTCAGAGTGAGGGAAGGAATGGAGTTTGCATGATTAAAATAAAGTGTGAGGTCTGCCTCAAGTCCCTGGAGGCCAGAGAAGGGAAGATGAGTTGAAATTCTTCAGCCCCAGTCAAAGATGACAAATACCTTTCTGCAACTAGAAAGTTCAGGTGGGAATTTGTACCCATGTAAAAAATGGAAAGCAAATGCTCACATGAAGTTATTTTGGAGAAAACCATAAGATCGTCTCCAAGGAATGTTTGAACAGTGTACAGGTTGTGAGGTCCATATTTTCTGAATCCTGTTCACTCTTGCTTTTATGCTTGCTGTACACCAAGATGGCCTCAGATAAATTTGTATAAAATAAACATTTAACCATCTGATTTTAGTATCTGCAACATATGTATTTATATATTTTTGATGGAGAGAGACAGTAAGTCTGGGTTTTATAATGTCTCCGCTACTGCTTGTAAGTGTCAAACTCTCTGGGTTTTAGATTTCTAACAAGTTTGTATTGATTTCTGCCCTAGCACGAAGCACTGCGCATGGCTGTGGCTTCTTCTTGACTGGTGACTCTAGGCAAGTTATTTGGCTTCTCTGGGCCTATTTCCTCATACATCAAGATGAGATAATGTCTGCACTGTGGGGCAGTTGTAAAGAACATATATAAATGCCATCTGTATGGTCCCCACATCAGGTAAAACATATAGTAGCTGCTATCATTGCATTCTTTTATGTCTATCCTGAGCCCCTAAACAGTTTAAGCTCTTTCAGAATTCAGTATAAATTGGGCCTGCATTGGAGTTTTGCACGCAAGGTACATAATAAGCTCCTTATCCTGGCTTGGCTTTATAGAGAAGGTGCATGGCATTGACCCCTCAAAGCAATCACATCATACCCAAGAACATGAAGCTCTGAAGTTTGTCTTTCATGTAGAAGTTGTCAAGCACCAGCCACCTTTCCTGAAGAGACCATTGACTGAATTTCAGTGTTTTGTGTTTGCCAGTTCTCAGGAAAAGAACTTCATTCAATGAAGTCCCAATGTAAAGTCTCAGAAGAGCAATGCAAGTTTTTGGTGTAACCAGGGAATGAACTCAGGCCCGTGTGCTTGGCAGGGAAGCGCTTATTCCACTGAGCCATCTGCCTGGAGCAGTGCAAGATTTTATTGAAGATCAGTGAGTCTAAAGATCCCAGATTTAGACCTTCACCAGTGTCTTGGAAACCACTCGATGCAGTTAATGTTAGCATTTAGACACTAAATGATAAGGAAATACAGAAAATGGCAAGAAACAGACAGAGAAAAGGAGAGGTACTGGGGATAGAGAACATTTCCCAAGGGGTTCAGCATTTGGTTTTCTCTTATTTTCTCTCTGAATATTTTGATGGGTAGGTGTACCGCTGTGGCTATCTCCCCACTAAATACCAACTTCCTCACATGGAACAAAGCTGATCTGAAGCTCAGAGATGCTTCCTAACTTGCCGGGTGATAGTTGCCCACAAGCCTGGGTTACTATAAAACCTTGTTTGTGTCTCTGTGAAAGGAGGAAAAAAATGCTGTGCATAGAGGGTCTTCTGTCTTCCTTAGCTGGCTTCTTGTCTTAAAGCCAATTTCAATGGAAGTAGTCCTTGATTTTTTGGTCTTGTTTACTTTCTAATATTGATATAGAGTTATCTATCACAGCCTACCCTGGAGCATAATTTTGTAAAGGATAAGCAAGTTTAGCTCCTTCAGTCTTGCCTAAATTTTAAATATGAGAATTCTCCATTCTCTCTTTCTTTGTACAGTGATTGAGATTAAGGCCAACAAGTTCTCAGCTCCCTCTAAATGTTTTCCCCATGAGTAATTGTTCTTCCAGATTCGTGGCCTTCTGGGAAAAGTTCTGCAAAATACATTGATTTTTATTTACATTCAACAATGCCCTAGTGTCCCATGTGCTTTGTTGATACCAATGCAAGTCTTCTCTAATTTAAAATGCAGAAGGTGTTAGGTCTACTTGATTCAGTTAGCAGAGCCCACTTTTATTCTAGGTCTTATCTCATGGAAGAGGATGCTGGGCCTGGTGGTGCATTGCTGTGCCTCCCCTGACCCACACACCTGTGTGTGCCCCGGTGAGGAGGGCTTGCTGAAGGCTTGGGGACCTCCTGGGGATTGGGTGTGGCAAGGTGAGATGAAGTGACCTAATTTTCCATTTCTCCTCTGTGTAGTTTTCTTTGGTAAACTCAGTAACATTCGTAAAAAGAATGGAAAAGTACTTGTTATTTTTTTAGAAATCCTTTCCCATTTCATAAGATGTATGCTTCATGGCTCCTATATCCATATTTTCAGTCAGTGATCATCAAACCAGAACTTGGTCATTAATCTGAAAGGTGATGCTGTGTGAATCTTGGCTTTTATAATTATTTTTTCACTGAAGACTTTCTCAGGCCCCTAACTTCTGGATTTGTGGTCTGTTGTACCTTTTAATTCAGTAGGAATTTACCAATTTCCTCCAAAAACACTGAGGTTCTGAAAAGCAATCCTGGGCTGGTCCTCATGTATCCTCCCACAGTTCCTGGGAAACCAGCCTGACTCATTCTGATTCACTCTCCAGCAAAGTCAAATTCTCTGAGGGCCCTGGGCTAAGCTATCCAGGCCCCACACTGAGTCTATAGGTGACATCAGGGACCTCTGTTAGCCAGGTCTTCAGGTGTTTCCAAAACTTTATTACTTCATATTAAAAAGTAAACCTCCATCATGTCTACACCCAGAAACTGGTGCACAGTATCTTTTGCATAATTGTCAAAGTTATTTGAACATAGTTTCTTGCATGAATATGCAAGTGAGGAGGATTTACTGAATTCCATTTATGAGTGAGGTGAAGCTGTTTTCTACTGGAAAATATGTTGGCATGAGTAAGGACTTACATGTACTTAAAATTACATTTGTCTAACAGTGGAAGAACTTGGTGTGGAGGATGACAGAATGGGAACTGAGAGACATATACCCTTGCAGTGCTGACAAGAACCGAGTGATTTGATCTGTGCCAAGGTCTCATGGAACATGATACAGCGGTCCTTGGGTTGGATGAGAAGTTGAGTGACAGCCAAGATATCTGCCATATTCAGGTGGTGACTAAAGTCTAAGGGAAGCAGCAGAACTGTGAAGGGCAATGAAGTGATGGCAGAAGTGAACATGGAGGAAGAACAGGATCCAGTAGTACTTTGGGAGCTTTTCTCTGGGTGACAGTTCTGGCTTATTCATTGATCACAAAATGTATTTTAGTCATAGAGCAGGAAAAGAGGAGATAATATTTAAAACCCAAGCAGTAAGAACATCTGAGAAGAGAAGCACAAGCCCAAATTAAAGAATAGAAAATGGTACAGTCTTTTTGGAAAGGAAGCTTTCTCTGTTCTTTTCATTCAGATATTAGAAAGAGAAAGAAAGCAGAGGCCAGGGTAGGGAACCCAGGCAGAGATTCTGAGGTGCCAAAACTCAAACAGCTCGTAGTGCTGCTTGGGAGAAGTCCAGTGCGCGAGTCCGACTGGGCTTGGAGGACCTGACTGCTGCCATAGGGAACAGCTGTTGTTGGAGACTTGGTAATAGCCCTGCAGGTGACTGTGAAGAGCCTGTTCTGGGGAAGGAAAAAAATTAGGATTCCAGCAATGATGTCAGTTGGGACAGAATAATGACAGACTTGCTTTGGAGGAGGGATTTGAAAGAAAAAAAATGAGCATTACAGTTTGATACTCATGGAAATGTCATTGACAGCTGTCCAGGCTGTTTCCTCTCTGACGCTAGGCAATGGGTTCCATGACACAATCATCTTCTTCTATGTAGCAGCTGGTTTCTCTCTTTTCCTCTCTTTCCTCTTTTGGTGGCTTTTTCTGTTGCAGAATTCCTGCCACTACCTTCTATAGGTTTGAGTCTTGTTCACTTGTAGATTCTACAGCTTCCCTGGTAGTCTAGTGGTTAGGATTCGGCGCTCTCACTTGTAGATTCTGCCTTGATCTCTGGGACACCTCTGAACTGACAGATTGACCTAATCCTCTATATGTCCTGCGCATTCTATAAGCATAGTCACTGTGGCACGTCACAAAACCAATAGACACCAAAACCAAAGGGACATTTTGGAGCACTTTATTAGCTGAGCTCAGAGGCAACACTCTTTTCAGAAAACTGACAAGAGTGTGTGCTGAGCCTAAGCGAGGCACAATTTTTAAAGGGAAAAACCACAAGAGTAGGGGGAAGCCTCAGTCATGACCAAAGATTAACTCTTTGTTGCAGTAGATGAGGTCATATTTTGCAAGCCCTGCAGGAATATGTCCTTATTTGGTTTAGGCGCTGTTTTTGTTCCAGTAGTCAGAAGGACATCTGATGACAGTTTAACCCATTTCAGGCCTTCTGTTTGTTACCATAATTGGAAGGACAGTTTGACTCATTTTGCAGAATGTTGAGGAACATTTTTTATCTTCTCTCGGAATTCTTATTTGCAGTCACATGTCATGGTTAGGCACGGGCATGAGTTTACAAAAGAGATCAAGGTTTTACAAAACGGAAGTTACAAGCTTGTTAAAAAATGGAGTTGATTAAACCAGCTTACCACAGTCATCTGTGGCACACACACAGGGGTCATTCTCATTGTAGTACCAAAATCCATGGGTAATCAAGTCCCTTCTACAAACTGGCATAGTGCTTGCACTCCTCCTCCTATATACTTTAAATCATCTCTAAATTATAACACCTAAAACAATGTCAATGCTATGTAAATAGTTATAATGTATTATAAAATAATGACAAGAAAAAATGTCTGTATATATTCAGTAGATATAATTTTCTTCCTTTTTTTTTTTTTTTTTTTTTTTTTTTTTGAGATAGTCTATCACTATGTAGTTCAGCCTGGCCTTAAACTCACTATGCAGCCCAGGTTGGCCTTGAACTCACACAATCTACTTGCCTCAACCTCCCCAGCTCTGGAATTACAGATGTACACCAACACACCGAACTCTTTTTTTTTTTTTTTGATGATTTTGTTTTTGTTTGAGATAGTATCTCATTATGTAGTGTAAGTTGATCTTGAACTTGCTATGCAGAGCAGGCTAGCCTTGAAATCACAGAGATTTGCTTGCCTCAGTCTCTGGACAGCTAGGGTTCCAAGCATGTACTACTACTTCTGTGTCCAGTTCTCTGTTTTGGAAAACATATTTTTAATCCATAGTTGGTTGACTTTAAAGATGCTAAACCCATATTATAGAGAGAAACCTCTCAAAATATGAAACAGTATTTAAATATAAAATCTGATAGAATATTTATTTATTGGAAATTAATTAAATAAAAGCACTTATTTCATCTTCACTTTATAGTTCTTCCACAATTTAATTCCTTGGGGATACTAGGCTATTTTACATCTCTGATATTTTAAATCACAAACTTTAGAACTATTTTGCTACATTATTCTCTTTAATGGAGCATGTCCTCCATTCTGTATGTGAACTCAACTCTTTTCTTCTTCCTTTTTTTTTTTTTTAACTGCATTTAGTACAGGGTCTACAGGGTCTCACTATACAGATCAGACTCATAGAAATCTTCCTGTTTCTCAGCCTCCCAAGCACTGGGATTTTAGGCATGTGCCAGCTCTCAATCTCCATCTCAGCATGCCCCAAGACTAGCACTGGCATGGCATGCAGAGAATCAAACCCTGGTCCCTGAGCCTGCCTAAGTGGGATTTAATCCACTAAGCTATCTGGCTGGCCCATGAACCCAACTCTTATATCACTTCTCCCAGTAATATAACACGATCAAAAAAGCACAACTACCCTGGAGTCAAGTGGCAGAAATTAAATTCTAGACTAATCTTCACTAGCTATGTGACTTTGTTATATGTCAAACATGTAGCTAAGAGCTAATGTCAAATATGGCTAATAAGCAACCTTACCTTATTTAAGATTGCTTTTCTGGTAAATGATAATTACAGTGATTATTATTTATTGTTTCTTGTATGTAGCATAGGCTTGAAATTATCTGTAGATAAAAAGAAATAACATATTTAATGACTAACTTTTCCCATCGAATCTCAATTATATTTCTTACCAGAATAGAATAAAGATCATATTTTTATTTAGAGGACAATTTCTTGAAGGGCTGAGACAGAAGGAGCACAAATTTAAGGCAATCCTGGGCCATGTAGCAGGATCCTGTCAAAAGTAAAATAAAAAGGAACTGCAGAGGTGGCTCAGTGGTGTAGCACTTGCCTGGAATATGTGAGGCTCTGGGTATAACACCCAGTAATGCACCACACACAAGAAACAAATAACCATAAAGTACCTTAGTAGTTTTTCTCTCATTGCTGAGATGAAATACCAATCTAAGTTAAAGGAGAAAGGCTTATTTAGCTGAGTTTGTAGAAGTTTCAGTCCATAATCAGTTGGTTCCAAGACAGGGTGGATGGCAGATAGATGTCACAGAGGAGAACAGCTTATGGTGGGTAGGCAGAAGGTAGCCAAGTAACAAGAGATGGCCACAGATCTTTCTCTTCTTTGTATCTTATCAAGGCTGCTTGTGGCAGGCAGCACTCACACCTTTAATTCTAGTGCCTTGAGCCTAGCATTGTACCTGAATCAGGGTCAGCATCATACACTCTAGATCCAGCTACCTCTGAAAAAGCCCCACCTATGACTGCATAAGGCTTAGACATGCACCATACAAAATACAAAGATTACAGAGCAAACTGCCACATGGGAGAGACACATCAGGCAAGGCGTGGAAATCAGGACATAGAGCTCCCAAGGCCTCTCTGAGCAATCTGTTCTTTACATCCCTCCACATGCTCAGGTCTCTAGAGTTCTTGGCACCTTGCTTTTTAAAATCTTAGTCATGTATGCAAGTGTGTAGGGGGGTGGTGATGGACACAATACTAGAGATTGGACCCAGGTTCTTCAACACTGAACTATATTCCTAGCTCTTTTTTTTTTTTTTTTTTTGAGATAGGTCTCACTAGTGCCAAATTGCCCCAGTTGGGCTCTTTGGGCTTCTATGGAGGCTTCATGATTTAGGCATAATTGCCTAAATCATTTGACATTGCTAACCAATTTATCTTTCAACTCCTTTCCTCACCCCTGGGCTGGGATGTGGTATTTAATGTCCCAACCTTCAGTTATACCTTGGTCTTTCCAGTGACCAACCTCCAACCTTTAGCTGATTAGGGATATCAACTTGCTGCCACATGATTAACTAATAAAAGGTACTGCTAATGCTTTGGGTTTTATGAGCTTTGTGAAGACTAAGCACACATACACACACACACACACACACACACACACCTGCATACACACAGGTATGCACATAATTATAAATCACAATGTCACATGATGCCTGTCATAGGGGTGAACTAGGGACTGGTGTGTTCAGGCCCACTTTCACCATCCTGAGTATAGTGCTTTATTTCATCTTTGAAGTTTGGATACTAGAATGCTTTGGCTTTTCTTAAGGTTTCTTGGTAAATTTCTGTTTCAGTGCTTCTACTTACTTTGCCTCTTGAAGTGTAATTATGCCATATGTCTAGAATTGTTTCATGGGTTACTTTAATGATTTTGATACAAATTTTATGTCCAGAAAACCTTCCAAAACTTGAGTCTAATAAAAGAGGTAAGTTACTTTTACGAATGCATATTTATTTGTTTTTCTATTAAATCTAGCTCTACCTTTTGTGAGTATATTATATCAATGCTTATTTGTTTTAATAGATGAGTTAACTGTCTCCCTTCTTCTCTGCCATCTGTACCTGTCTTGAGTTGTATAAATTCCCAGAAGGCAAAAACTATCTCTCTTTATATTGCATTGTACAATGCTATGCACAAATAAACAATTCTCAAAACAGTAACAGTGGGCGAAGGCAGAAAGGAACTGATGTGATCTTAAATGATTTAAATGATATCTTTAATGTATTTGTTATCTCCAATTTTTTTCTTTTATAAAACCTGTCAGGAAAGAAAGATAATATTTAAAGCATAAACTAAATTGCAGGTAAAGTTGAAATTATTGTTAAAAGTGCAATCTTAGGTACTTCTGTCTTCATCCATAAGCTGATATTGTTAGATGCTTTTATAATTGTCCTCCTGAGGTTCAAGGCTGAGGATCAACACACTTGACCTAGGTCAGGGGTTGGCAAACTTTTGCATAAAAGATCGAGTAACAAACTACTTTTATGTCTTCCACTTTCCTGAGATAGTGGGGAAGCAGTTTCAGCCTGTAGGTAAACAATTCACAGTGGTGTTCTAATAAAATTTATTTACCAAAGAGTCTCCTTAGGTTTTGCATACAGGTTGTAGTTTGCCAACACCCAGTTTAAGTAACTGAATTTTACTAATTTCTTCTGAACTGATTCATAAACACATTGCAAAAATGAACCAATGAAAAGAGACTGAAATTCAAACTCAAGAACACTCAAATAGTTTTAATGACTGAATATTCACGTCACTTGCTTCCTGCTTTGGTTAATCCTAGGTGTAGTATATAAGAACTATCAATAAATGGTACATTTCAGAGGGAAAATTCTGACTTTCATGTGTCATAGGCATTTTCATTTGTTAGAGTCTGACTGCCGGTTGGGCTCAGTATGGGTTCCTTCATTCACTAACTGCCGGATTTGATCATCTTCCTTGTCTCTGCATGTCTGATCTCAAATATCTTTCTGGTATAAAGCAGACCGCGGTTATGATTATGTTCCCTACTTATTAGGGTTGTAATAGCCAAGTTAAATACTGCTCAGGAGCACACTTTCTCATTAAAAACATTAAGAAGTATTAAATTTGATTCACTTGCTCGTTCTGTCAAGTTTGATCAGGATATTTAGCTGATTACTCCTCAGATGTGTGTGTGTGTGTGTGTGTGTGTGTGTGTGTATGTGTGTGTGTGTGTGTGTAAGAGAGAGAGAGAGACAGACAGACACAGAGAGACAGAGAGATTGAATAACTGAATAGTCTTAAGTTTTGCTTTATGGTTGAACGCACTACAGGACTTTCAAAACTTCTAATACCTTGAAAATCCAAGACTAACAAAATATGAATCTTTGGGAAGAGATCTGCACATTCAAATCTGCTTTAAGCTTTCAGGCACATTGTTTTCCATTGCTTCTGAAAAAAACAAATTACCACAATTCCATAGTACAGCAAAAATTTTTCTTTCTAGGGCCAGCCAAATAGCTCAGTGGATTAAAGTACCTACAAGCAGGTGAAGGGGCCAGGGGTTCAATCCCCTGGCCTGCTGTGCTGGCTGGTCTCACCCCAGGAGTGCACTGAGATGGCAATTAAGACTGGGAGTGGTGGCATGTGTCTGTAATCCCAGCTTTTAGGATGCTGTAAGCGGGTGGATCACTATGAATCTGATTTAGTAGTGAGATCTTGAACACCCTGTAGACCTTTCCCTAAAATATTAAAAAAAAAAAAAAAAACAGAAGACTTCTTTTGTATAGTGTTGTTGGTCAGGAGTTGGGTGTAGGTCTCTTGACCTACCATCAAGGCATCTACCTTTCTGGTAGAGAGGTTTTGCCTTGCCTTTCCCTTACCTAGCTTTGACCAAGATTCCTTAGCAAGTGGCTTTCTTTCTGCTCAAAGCCAGTAGCAGCAGGTAAAATCTTGCTATAGCTCATCATCTGCAATTTTCTTTCCTTCTGACTCAACTCTTTTTCTCTCTTTTGCTCTTTTAAGGACCATTACATTGGGCCCATCCAGATAATCCAGGGTAATCTTATTTTAAGATCAACTGATGATAATCTTTATTGTGTCTGCCATGTAGCCTAATATGCTGGACGATTCTGGGCATTATTATGTCCACAGCTTTAGAAAACTCACTGTTCTGCCTTCTACACCAGGTAATTCCATTCTGAATGGAACGGGATGTGAAGTTTAATTAGCAAATGCAAATCATTCCATATGTATTCTACTGATGGGTGATGTAAAAACATACATTCTTTAAATAAATTAGTTCTTGTTGTGTTCTAGGCATTGTTGCTTGGCAGTAATGATTCACACAACACCTAGGACATGGACAAGACATTTTAATAAAGCAACGGTATAGCTCAGTATACTAAGTACTTGCTTAAGTAAGTGCAGGGGCCAGGGTTCGATTCCTGGCTCTGTATGCCACTCCAGCCCCACCCCAGTCATTCTGAATCCGGGATGGAGTCCAGGCATGGTGGCACACACCTGTAATGCCAGCACTAGGGAGGATCACTACAAGTGATCTGTACAAGTCTGGGCTGTGTAGTGAGACCCTGCACACATATATATACACACACACACACAGAAAAACAAACAAACAAAAAAAAAAACAAAACAACAAACCTAAAACAAAGCAAATGTAGATATGTGGGATATCCGATATTCACTGGGTCCTTTCCCAAATTTTGAGACCAGGTTAGGGTTTCTTGGGAAAGTTACATAAGACCTAGGAAGACTGCTTAGTAGTAATCCGAGTAGCTCTTCCCAGGACTTAATACATTATCTTTGCTGATTACTGAAAACTGACATGATGTATGTTATAACTATTATTTTGCAGATGTTGAAACTGAATTTCCTAAAGATTATACAAAGAAATCAGCCCATCTTTTGTTCTTTGAAGAAATGTGCATAGCTGTCCACCAAAGCATTAGGCATGCCACCCTTCCTTTAGACACTGGGCAATTTAATGCTATCTTCCAAGTGCAATTGGCTTCCTGAACAAACAAAAAGCCTGGAAATCTGGTACAGCTTCTCTGGTTCTGACTGTGCATAGCTCTCTAAGTGTGCGGGCTTGCAGTTTGCTTTCTGAGCCAGCAGAGCACCACGTTCTCTGTGGAGGTACAAGTCAGTGTTAATTTTATTGGGCATCACAAGTCTTAGAGCATGTAGTCACTGTGTTGCCATTGGCAACACCAGAGATCATCCGGGTATCAAAGTAAATTGGATAAGACATTCTAGTGCTTTCTGGATCTCATCAGTGAAGGATCATTTGGAGACTTCAGAGCCTGCTGCTCCTCTGAAGGGTAACAGGTCCAGAGAAGTGCTCTTAGGCTCATTTATCTCTTTTTCACTTTAGGCCTGGCAGATCCACTTGGGGTGCTTGCACCACAAATCTGTTTCAGTGGGCTGCTTGACTTCCACAGACAACTAGATTTAGTGTCTCTCTTGTCAAAAATATAGGTGCTGCTGCTTCTTACATTAGTCATTTCTTGCCTATCATCTGGGTAACCAAAACCCACAAGCACAGAAGGAATGCAGTGTGTAGAATGCTGGGAAATATTGAAACTTTCTATTTCTTTTTCTTTCTTTCTTTCTTTCTTTTTTTTTTTTACTTTGTGGAACCAGAGATTGAACTCAGGCCCTTGCACTTGCCAGGAAAGTGCTTACTCTACTAAGCCATTTCCCTGGCCTGAAGATTTCTGTAAGAGCCTTTGGAGCATGTTTGGGAGGAGTTTCTCCTCTGTTCTAGACACTGATGCTCAGAAAACAGTGGTAAATAGCAGGGCCAAGCAAGGTCTAGTGAAAATATCTGGAGAATTAAATAAAGGAAGTATGGGTGTCTTAGAACATCTAGGAAAGAGCTTTAGTCTGTGTTTAAGGACAGATAATGATTTCTAGAGGAAATTATGCTCAAAGGCAATACAGGTATTTAGAAGGTAGATAATGTTAGATAATAGCCAGAATGTGTATTCTATATTATTAATGTATTATTTTTAATTCTCATGAAAAATTATGTAATGTTATCACAATTTTACTGGTACAGCCTGTACAGATTAAGTTTAATAGGAGAATGAGAAAACTGGAATTATGTCTGAGAAGTCCTCTAAGACTACAATGTTTAATATAGTGGCTATTAATCACGTGTACCTATCTGCATCTATTTTATTTTATTTTTCTTGAGATAAGGTCTCACTATATAATCCAGGCTATATGTAGCCTAGGCTGGCCTTGAATTCACAGTGATCCTTCTGCCTCAGCTGACTGAGTGCTTGGATTACAGGTGTTCACCACTACACCTGGCTACCTATTTAAATATTCTAAAAGAAAGAAGTCCTCAGTCACACTGACCATATTTCAAGTATGACACCCCCATATTGGATAGTGCAGGTTAAAAGGCAGGTCCTTCACTGCAGAAAGAAAGTTGTACTGAATCGTACCTATTCAAATATCCTAGACCTTTGCCTGGTCAGCAACAACATCAGCACCATATGGTTTTCTAGAGTATCTGAAACAGAAACAAACATAATTTCTATGCCAGTAGTTCTATTCTGCTCTTTAAAATGACAAGATGGACAGTGAAAGATTCAGGGAGAGGATTTCACTCAATTTGTTTCGATGTGTAGGAAGTAGGGGAGGAACTCTAGGGCTCACATGATAGCATTTTTGGAAGAACACATGTTCCTTTGTATGAATTTCATTTAGAAAAGAATATAGGTGGTGATGTTGCTGTGGGCTTAGCATGGATTGTTAGAGTAAATCATAGTTCTCTTCAAAATTTCTGAGTAAATCATTGCATGGAGAATATGCAAAATTAAATGATTATATGTGTCTGTATTAGGATAATTACCAAGTGAAACTAAACATACTTATATACATAAATATACAATATACTATGAAAGAGTCATTCATTATTTACTTTACAAAAAGATAAAAAAATTTCATATCAAAATAAGAGAATAACAGTAGTTAACCATTATCTTCAAAGTAGTTACTCAGAGTATGAGACAAATACAAAAGTCTTTCTTACAAGAAGAAACAAACATAATTGCACAAAACTTTTTCAGTGAATTACAAAAGACTAGTAGTATAAATGAAACCAATTAGTATATATATTAAAATATTTTTGAAACAAGAGAATAGGTAATTTGAAGGAATGTTTTTTAACTTTACTTTCTATTTATCTTCTTTTTGTGTTCTCTGTGGCTACCTGTGACTTACTGCACTTACCAATATGTCCCCAAGTTGATTCATTTACCTACAAAGGCCACACAAGGTTGTTTCTTTATGGCACAGTGGTACTCTGTTGTGTGTGAAAATGACATTTTCCTCTTTCACTCATCAGTTTAAGGATGAACATGCTGTTCCCAAGCTCTAGCTGCTATAAACAGCTATAAACATGGGTGCCTGTTTCTCTCAGTTCATTGGGAAGGATGTTTTGTGCTAATATCTGTTTGCTTCTTCCTTGTAAGGGAGAATACTTGCTGTTGGTATTTTGTACCGAGAAACTACTCTGAAGATACACAGTGTATTGACTGTTTTTATTCTTTTGTTTTTTTAAGTTTTTTATTTTAGTAAGATAAAGAAAAATTAGGTATGTAACTTTTACTGTCATGTGATGCCTTTGACTCTTGCAGGAAGATACTGGAAAGGAGAATAGCTGGGTCAAGTGAGATTTCCAGATTTTGAGCAATCTCCACATTGTTTTCCATAGTGGTCACACTCATTTCTGTTCCTACCACCAGTGGAGAAGGATTGCTTTTCCTTGCAGCCTCTCCAGCACTTATTGTTTGATTTCCTAATGACAGTCATTCTTTCTGAGGGAAGATGGAATGCCAGTGTTTTAACTTGGATTTCTCTAATGGCCAGTGATGTGGAACATTTCTTCATGTTGTTATTGGCCTTTGGTAGTTCTTCTGTGAATTTTCTATCTATTCTTTTCAGTTACCTATGTTTTCATCTCATTTTTTACTATGGGGATGTATCAATTAGTGCTCATGAGGAAAGCAGATTTGGTGTAAGATATGTAAGGATTTATAAGGTAAGCTTACCACGGCCACCTGCAGAGGCAGGTGTGTAAGACTACAAACATCTGCCTGCACTGGAGATCAAAGGTGCAAGGTCTGGAGCTGACTACTGAGTCCCATGTCAGTCCATCTCAGGAGGTCCAAGGTTCTGCCCTGTAAGGCTGAAGACTGTAGTAAAACCCTAGAGATGGAAATTCAAGGTAAAAACAAGTACAAGCTCCTATGAAGAAACAAGAGCAGGAAGGAGTTTCCTTCTCTTTTATTTTCTTTCATTTAGGCTACCAGCCTATTTGATGGTGCGACTCATTCAGGGTGGGGCTTTCCTTTTCAGTAAATCTATTCAGCTATACCCAGAACTATGCTACACCAATCAGTTGGGCATTTCTTACAAACTCACACACCCAAAAAACCATTTAGGGACTGCTCTTACCTAGAACAGAAAGGTCTGTGATTTTAATGAAGACACTTACGCCACCTGTACTGACCTACAGCATTTCTTTTTCTTTTGTATTTTTTTAGGGAAGGGTCTGCAGTGTGTCTAGGGCTCACTACTAGATTGGACTAGTAGTGACTCCTCTGTTTACAGCCTCCAAGAGCTGGGATTACAGGCACGTGCCACCAAGCCCAGTCTCAATTGCTGTCTCAGCCCGCCCTAGGGGCGGGGCCAGCGTGGCAGGCCTGGGGATCAAACCCCTGCTGCCTGTGCCTGCTTACAGGCGCTTTACTCTGCTGAGGTATTTGGCTGGCCCTTGACCACTATTTCTTCCTAGACACAGGCAGAGGCAACAGCTACAGCAAATGGCTGAACTAAATTCCATCTCTGCCAACCTTCCCTGTAAAGGTTACATCCACCAAATGTGGCTTTCCCACACAGAACACAGACCCTGTGCCCTTGTTGCTACTGTCTTCAGGGAAATCAGCCTCCAGAGCTGCCTAGGAACTGGTAGCTTGGCCTCTCCCTTCTGCTCCTGTAGAGATTGAAGAGAGCTAGACTTGTGGTGGCAGCAAGGGGGACAAGGTGTGTAAAGGCTTTCTCCTACCTCCCATGTGGGTCACATGAGGCCTGGGGTCTGCACTGTCTGGTTCCAGGCCCTGGGGTCCTCTGTGCTCCTCTCTCCTGTGTTGCCAGGGTCCAGAGTCTGTCTGTCTGACAAGGCTGTGAAGTGGGCACATTCTTATACAGATCCTTAAAGAACTCCAGCTTTATTTGTTTAGTAGAAGTTTACTTTTGCATAGTGCACTATACTTTGTTAAGGGAGCTTTGATGCTTTATATCTTAAAATTTCAAAGTCACCCCAGAAGGAAGGTTATCCAGGAACTGTCATCTGCAATTAATAGATAAGGAAAATAGATTAGTAGGAGTTTATGTCCATAATATTGTAATCTAGATTTTTGTACATACCTATTGGTGTTTCCTAATCTCAAGGTATTTCTAACAGACTAGAACAGAAAGGCAATCTCACAGGAAAGCTAGTCTGTAATTACTGTTTCTTCCTATTGTTTAAAAGGGTTTCCCTCTAACCAGTTTTTTTTTTTTTTTTTTTTTTTTTTTTTTTTTTTTTTTTTTTTTTTTTTTTTTTTTTTTTTTTTTTTTTTTTTTTTTTTTTTTTTTTTTTTTTTTTTTTTTTTTTTTTTTTTTTGGTATTTTACAGAAGGATTTACAAGGGTGTTCAGGGTCTCACTACTAGATTGGACTTGTTAGTGATCTGCCTGTTTACAGCCTCTCAAGAACTGGGATTACAGGTGCACACCTCTATGACCAGTCTCAATTGCTGTCTCAGAGTGCCCCAGGGGTGGGGCTGGCACAGCAGACCCAGGGATCAAACTCCCAGCCTCTGCGCCTGCTTGCAGGTTCTTCAATCCACTGAGCTATTTGGCCACCTTCAGCCAGCTCATATTAATGATGCTTTATTGTTGTCGAAAGTTATTAATTTCAGAATGATTCAGGAGACTTGAGTAGCTTGTGAACTCATTTAATACAGAAACCTAACTTTTTGTTTCAGTATTGAAACCATAGGAGACAACAAACACTTTCTATTGAATCACCTAATAGGATCTAAGCCCTAGCCAATAGGACTAAGCCCTAGGCTAATAGGGAGAGTAAGCACCTAAAATAATCTTAGTTTGTGGATTACTGGGAAACAGTGTTTTTAATCATTGTCTCAGGGTACTGAAGTAGAATGGTTTAGGTATTGATGGTCCTTATAGGCATTGCTGTGTGATAGATGTCAACAAACACACATGGAATGAACCGCCTTGCTGTAGTCTTCAAATAGAGATCAATGACTATTTCATTTGCTCAACCCTGCCTCCAGCCCATGGCTGCGGCCTCCATCCTGAGTAGCTGAATGATTAATGATCTGTTGGAAGTATTAATGCCTCTGGTTTGGGTACTCTAATTATAGAAGCACATTGGAGCCAAGCTTCTGGAGTGGGTTTGAGATTGAATGATATTTAAAAAGCAGGTGATTGGTCCTATACTTCCACTTCTTTCAATTTAACCATAAATCAATTGTGAATGATTTTTCCACAGGGTTTGAACTTGGGTAATGAGCATCCCTGTCCAGAGTGAAACTCTGATTTTCCTGGGTGTTGTTGGAAAGAAGATGAAGATTTATGAAGGAGCTTAGAGGCAAATATATTGCATTTCTTCTTATCCTCAAGTATATTCCCCTTCTTTCCTGTACTTCAACCCTGACAAGTTTCAGCTGGCATGCATGGCACACAGCAGGTGGGAAATGGGAATGCTCCAGTGTGTCTTGACCTACTTTCCAGTGACGGTACAATTGCACAGAAAGAGTTGATACTATATAAAGTACCACCGTATTGCACACTCAAGAGAACATACGGGAAGCAGGGAGCACATTTGCCTAAGCAGCGCCAGTTCCTTCCCTGGCTAAGTCTGTTGACTTCAGGTTTTTAATAAAATATAGGGCAATTCTAGGTGTTTCTGCCACCCAAGAAGTTGCCATTAGGGCTGTGAAAAGAACTCCGAGGAGTCCTGGGTGAAAAAATATTGCCTTAAATTGGGATCATCTTGATAAATTTTCTTTCCCTAACTAGAATGTAGCTTCTGCCACTGTGGGTCACGTGATACATCTGTGCTTGCAAAAGCATGCCTTGCCAGTTGTGGGAAAACACAGTTGTTTAATATTTGTACAATTTATAAAAGCATTTTATTGTCTGGGAAATAGACTGGCAGGAAAAAGGCTTGCTAGAACAAATTCTTACAGAACCCAAATGCAGCAAATATAGGTGTTTACTCTCAGGACATAGCACATGCAGCTGTCCCCCAGGTCTTTTTTAGATATTTAATTGCTTTGATAGCTATAAGACTGTTTGAAGTCCTATTACACTTATGTATTTAAAGCAAGTGTGATCTATCGACAGTTTTGGGTTTTAAGTCTGTAGATATTTGGAAAGAATGACCTCCTTGTTTAGTGGTCACATTTCTCCAGAGAGACAGAACCAGGAGAATATAGATATAAAGAAGGCTTTCCTGTGGGGGACTGTAATTATATTGGCAAAAAAAAAAAATCCCACAGTCATCTCCCCGTAAGCTAGAGACTGAGAAAAGCCACTGCTCCAGATCCAATCCAAACTCAAATGCCTAAGGACCAGGCGAGCCAGAGGCATAGGTCCCAGTCCAGGAGCAGAGGCCTTAGGTGCAGCCTGAGCTCTGAAGTAAGGAGGGGCTGGTTTACCATCTAAGCCAGGTAGAACACACTGGCCTGCCCTGTGCCTTTCATTATACACAGACTCTCAATATATTGTTTGGTGCCCCACATTGGCAGGGGTGATCTTCATTCAATCTCCTTTGTTAATGTTGCCTAGAATTGCCTGCACAGATACACCTCTAAACAATGCTTTTCCAGCTTCCTAGCCCCCCCCCACAGCTCAAATCAGCACATAAAATTATACATCACACCCTGTTTCTTCCCCTCCTGCTTTTCTTCTTAAAATATCTCTTCCCTTCTACTTTTTTTTTTAACTGGATGGTTCTGCTTTTTATTAATTCTATTGAGAAACATAGCAATGAGACAGTTTCAAAACAGGCTAATAGAACAGTTGCAATAATTAATGCATTGCATATTGTTGTCTTCATAGCAGTTATTCATAGTGCAAGATGAAGACATGATGTCCTGTCCGAACACTATTAGTACAAATCTTTCTTCTCATTCAATTAAGAGAAAGTAGCTGTATATCTATCCTAACTATTTTTTATATATGGATACAAAATGGTCCTTCAAATAGCTTTTTATTTATTTTCTTGTTTAGTTTTGTCTGAGATGGGTGTTCCATTGCCATTTAAATATTGTAGGTGTGCAACCTTGCTACTTTTCTTTTTAAAATATCTCTTGAGCCATTATTGTGCACAGAAACACTAAATTAGCTTTGGGTGGTGAGGGTACTGGGAGGGAGAGGAAGTTTTGAAAATAAGATTGATTCCTTGCCTTCAAAAAGTGGACCTTTTGTTATGGGAGAACACATGTTTGGTTATTTTTATCGCCAGCACAAGTTTGTTTTGAGTACCATTCTCCCTTCAAATGAATTTTATTTGGGGACATTAGATAGCTGAAACACTCTGTAGAATGTTTAAGATGGCAGGTTCAAATGCCATACGACCAAGTATAATAGCAGCTGGGACAAATGCCCAGAGACAAGGTGCTCTAGAGAAAGCCCTGCTGAGGCTGTTTCCTGGTATGGAGCAGAGAGTTGCAGTGTCACGCAGAACTGCAATCAAGGAAGAAATCCCTTTTGTACACTTTATCAGAAGAGCCAGTCTCCCTGTGTGTATCTGTGATCTCTGATTGCCTCTGTCGTTTTATACCTCTCACAGGTACACCTACTTAGGAAAACAGGCCATAACCTTTATCTTAACTGCAAACAATCTGAGTTATGTTGTTAGCTTTTCAGTGCCTGCCGCAAGGAGGTTACGTCTGGAACCTGTTTGATGGAAATGTGTCCAGATTGCTCATCACTGGACAGATGACCACAAGAAAGTGGGTAAATGTTATACTAGAGAGATTAATAGTGATGTGGGAGCATCCAGTGAGTCTACCTGTTCTTAGCAAGGAGGAAAAATATTCAGAGAAGCTGTGAATGGACCTGGTGCAAATTTTCAGAGCCCAGTCCAAAATGAAACTGTTGATCCCCTTTTCCAAATGTTGTCAAGATGGTGACAGCAGTGGATCAAAACAAGGAGGCTGAGCTTATGTCCTAAGATAGAAGTTTTGCTTATGATAAACATGTGTATTTGAAAGCCAACTGAGTAAAACTATTCTCTGGAATTTTTGAATACCCTTACCAATGAATATTCCCAAGAAGTGGAGCATCATTGAAAAGACTCAAAAGATACCTACATGCTTCTTCCGGGTGTTCTGAATCATCCTTACCTCTCATGGGTTCAGGCATACTGACAAATGAAGTAGACTTCTAAAAATGAGAAATAGGTGTTCACAAAAGCTCACCCTGTATGTCACTAGCACTGTACCTTGTGGGTGGTACTAGGGTAATTAAAATTATGAATAAAAATGAAGCTGCTAATTTAACAGTGGAATTCAGACAACAAAAGGAGCTCAGAAAAGGAATAATAGATATGGTTCATGTCAGCCAAGTAGGAATATGTATTGACTGTTGAATTTCTTCTTATCCCACCTTATTCCTTACTTACCACACACGTTTCATTTGCACTTCACCTCCTGCTTCTTGGCTGACCTGAGGTAAGCAGCTCTTCTTCCACCAAGACGAGCCCTTCCATATGCCATTTCTGCATTTTAGCCTGCCAACCTTGGACTGAAACTTTTGAAACTGAGCCAAAACAAACATCTCCATTAAGTTGTAGCTGTCCAGTGTTGTGTCCCAGCGGTGAATAAGCATCAAAATATCAACTATGCAACTTCTCTGCCTTTGTTCTTGCACGAGAATGCTGACTATGACGATCATAATGGTGAGCATGGCAGAAAGGCGATGAATGAATGACTGGTATGTGTTCAACTCCATGGAAGGCAGATGCTTATACTCCTGAGTCTGAATGGAGAATCAGCAAGGTAGGGCTCATAGATCGAATCTGACTCTTACATGTCCTTTTTTTTTTTTTTTTAATGTCAAAGCCTATTTATTTATTCATTTATTTATTTTGGCGGAACTGGGGATTGAATTAGGCTCTTGCACATACCAGGGAAGCACTTATTCCACTGAGGCATATCCCCAGCCCATGTTCTTTGTTTTATAGTTAAAGCTTTATTAGAACCCAGCCATGCCCATTTACTTCTGTATCATCTAGGTCTACTTTCCTCTTGCAATAACAGAGTTTTGAGTAATTATAACAGGAAGTACATTTCCTATAAAGCCTAAGGAGCTTACTTTGTGACTTTTAAAAAGAAAGCTGTCTAATCTGGTCTAGATCATGAACAAATATTTATATGGTTTGAGAATATTTAGGAATAGTACCAAAAAAAAATATGAATCTGATTTTAATGAAAACTTCTTCCAAATACTACACCCAGAAAAATCCTCAAAGACAGCCTAACCTTGAGCTTTCAGGTCCTGAAAGAGAGGATGGCATTCATCTTTCCACTCTGAAGTGCCTACAGGGCTACTGCTGGCAAGGTCATTATGCAAATGCAGCTTCATCTCTTCATGATGTACCATGGGAAGCATTTGCACAAATACAAATTGCATTAGGGCCTAAATGCAATGTCTATACCTCAGCCACTTTATGAAATTGTTCAGTCACCTGGACATTTTTCACTCTGTTTACCAGGAAATGTGAAATAGAGAATTGAGCAATTTTCTCGTCAATTTGATCAATGTGGATGGCCAACCTGGATGCCTTTAGTTTAAAAAAAAATAGATGTGATTTTTCTCTCTCAATTGCTGGAAATTTATTTATTTATTTTACTAAACTACACAGTTAATTACTCCAATTTTCCAATCTATTTTACCTTTGAAATTTCAGGCTCTTTGATTTTTTCATGTGATTGGTACAATTGAGCTCTATTTGTACCATAGATAGTTCTTCAGTGTAAGTTTCATATTTGTTTATCCACCTATCTGTTGGATCTTTTTGATTTATAACCTAAAATATTCAAATTTCACATTTACATCAGGGACCACTATAAAATACAAAATAAATGGAGAAGAGAAATTAGAGTGAGAAACCAAGAACTGGGTCATTCGGAACAACTAGTGCCATTAATGAAAGTAAGGTCCCGAGGGCCTTTGAAGATCTTAGACTGATGCTCTGCAACAGGTATGAGGGCATGAGGCAAAGCAGAGGAGAGCGAGAGTCATGGCTGGCCTAAGGAGGATTGATGAGTGGAAGAAGGAGCTTTAATGAGGGTCTTTTCCTCACAATAAAGTTATATTCAAGGAGTAACCAATCTGAAAAGATAAAGCTGCATATGAATTCCAGCATTGTCTTCATTTAAAGGAGAGCATTGATCGTGGGAGATAAGCTCTCACCCAGCCCTATGTACTCCAATGGAGTTTTCTCGTTAAGTGGCCACTCATTCCTCCAGGTATTCAGGAACTCTTCTATTCCCAGGTATTGATGAAAAGTCTCAAATTAGATGAAGCAATGCCTTTGTCTAATGAGTAGAGAGGCAGAAGACAGGCACCTGTCTCCCTTGAGTGGACATCCACAGACACCATAATGGCCGCTCTGGGTGGCAGTCCTTAGTGCAATCAAAGAAATGTGTGTAGATGTTGTAATAACTGCTTCTGTTTCCTGTTTATATGGCCATTCTCCCTCCTATATCCCCGCTCATTCATACAAATGATTTGTACATGTTTGAAGAGTGGCTTTTGTATTTAAAAGTGAACTATTTTTGAAGTCTTTGTTTCCTGGTTTCTTCAATATTGACTCATGGATTCTAGAAAAGAGCCCTTGCGGTTTTGAAGAAGGAATTTTGTGGGAAGAAAAACATTTCAAATGCTGTAACCTGGTCAAAGTGATTACTAGCTTTGGTGATTCAAAGTGTTAGAGTTTGAAAAGCAAAGAACTGTGCCTTAGAACTAGGATTCAGAAATCCTTCAAAAGAATATTCATGTCAGTTGACTGCAATAAGTTGCTTTGAGATGTGAAGGGAGGGATGAATAAAGATAGACACTAGAATGTCAGATGAAGAAAGACAACATAGATCAAGTTCCAGACACCAAGAGTTAGAAAGGTCAAAAACCTTCCATATAACCAAGTTAGGAAGGTATGACTAGGAAGCAGGGTACTCGCCTATGTCCACTGAGTCAGGTCTTGAGGAGTGAGATGGGGAGAGGTTATAGCTATGGTACAGAAATAAAGTCTTACAGAGAACGTTTTGCAAATGACTGACATTTTTCAAAAGTTCAGGACTCTGTGAGTAAACTTGCTTTAGTCATAAGAGGCTTTCACAAAAATTGATGAGAAGGAATAGTAGTTGACTTTTGTCTTGAAGAAAATACAGGTTAGCAGGCAACTCAGAAGGAATATGAGGTCACTCTAACTAAGAAGATTTACCTAAACAAGGGCAGATTTAGAAATCTGGCATATCCTGAAGACGCTTAGCAAAACATTGCAGTTTTTATTGTGTGTGTGTGTGTGTGTGTGTGTGTGTGTTTTGTACTTTCCTTCAGGTTTAAGGGTACAATGTATTTACCAAGTTAGGCTATAAATTTATATGATCAACATACATTTTTTTTTGTTTCAAAAATACAGACCATACTGGTGAAATTGTAGCTCCATTGGTGAAATTTTGAAAATATAAATATATTTTAACTTTTTTTTTCTTCCTCATCCAACTACCTAGCACTTTATACAAATTTTAATACACACACACACACACACACACACACACACACACACACACTACTTGAAACTGCACATTTGAAAATGCAGATTTTGATTCAGTTGGTCTGGTCTACATTTCTCACAAGTCCCCAGGTGACACAGATAGTTCTGAGGACCTCGTCTGGAGGAGAAAGGACCAAATGAGAGGAACTGGGTAGGAAGAAGGTGCTGAGCTATACAACCAGAAAGATCCGAATTGCAGCTCCTAAACTTATGAACTAAATGACTTGGAGAAGTCATTTGAGCACATTGGACCTTGTTTCCTGCTCTAAAAGAAAAGAATAACGGCACCACTCTCTCAGGCATCGTTCTGTCAAGTTAAAGGCCACATTTTGATGGCGGTCTCATAATTCTGAAGCAACAATATATAAAACAGGTATCTTCTTTGTGTTCCATCAATAAAACTTACATTTCAGAAAATAGGTGTTTGATGGATAGTTTAGAGAGAGCAGTTTCATAACGTTATGCATAAATGTACTAGGGCAAATTAGGGCAATCACATCTCAGAAATTGATCACCTAAATATTTGTCTGTCTTTTATCTGCTGATTAAGTACTAGAAAGGAAACTGTTATAAGAAAACATAAAAGTTTTGTATCTTTGGATTTAAAAGAGAATAAAACTAAATATTACAAAGCTGATCTGGAGAATAGGAATTTGACAGGTCTGTTTCACTTAATCATAGGATCTATACTTCTCAACATGTCAAAATTTGAGTTTCACAAGCTATGACTATTCAAAGTACATTGGCCCTACAATTCAAACACAAAACATAGTATAGTTTGGTAAATATTATTAACTGATCAAAAGTGAGGAAAGCAATCTGATCAGACTAAGTGCTCCCTATGTGTGTGATAGGAACTGAACTCAATTCCTGAAAGATCGACGAGGAAGGCAGAGCCAGTCTTTGCTGTCATGAATCTTCTTTGCAAGTAGAACTGGAGACAGGGAAAATCCAGGGAAAGAGGCCAGAGAGATACAGTGCTCAATCGGCTCGCAGATATTGAGATGAGTTTACATTTATGGAATAAATGGACTGAAGACCACTGGTGATTACTAATAATTATGAGTATATATTATGACATAGTCTTAAAAGTCATGTCCACTTTTTCAAAACCCTCATTTTCAAGGCTTTGATGACAATTATTTGTTGTTGGTTTACTATTCTCTTCATTGATCTACCCTCAGCACCTGTGAGTCACCTGTGCGTGGTAAAGTCTCAGGTTTGTTGAAACTTATATGCCTTTTAAGTAACATTAATAAGGCCTGAGTACTGATGGCTCTGTGCATGCAAAACAAATATATTGTCACATCTCTGTACAGGTAACCAGTGTCTATAGTGTGACCATCGTTAATTCACTAAGATTAAAGGAAGAAGCACACCTATAGTAGGAAACATTTTTTGTCCTGAAACATTCTAAGTAGGTTCATCAAATATAGCAGAAAGTATCTCCATTGGCAGTTCTCCCTCCTGACCACTCTATTTTTTTGAAAGATATTTTTACAACCAATCCATGGTTTTTATTACACTTTATACTTGGACGTCATCAGACACAACAGTGACAATTTACATAAAACCTTGTTCTCATTTTTCTTTTTATATTTTTGAAGAGAATAAAAAAAACAAGAAATAGAATAATACAGGTTTTTTTTTTTTTTTTTTTTTTTTTTTTTTTTTTTTTTTTTTTTTTTTTTTTTTTTTTTTTTTTTTTTTTTTTTTTTTTTTTTTTTTTTTTTTTTTTTTTTTTTTTTTTTTTTTTGCGAAACCAGGAATTGAACTTAGGCCTTTGCACTTGTCAGGGAAGTGCTTATTCCACTGAGCCATCTCCATGGTCTCACAATACAGAATTTTACTAAGCAAAAAAATAATAGAAATTCAACAATGTTTGTTATATTGTATTTATTTGTTGTCTACAAATTAGTTGTTCAGATTACCATTTATAAGCATGAAAATTGACTTAGTGCTTTTAGTTACACTAACAGCTGCTATTGCCATTAGTAAAATTATTATTTTTTAAGTGTTTATAGAAGTTGTCAATGACATTAACAAGGCATTGGAAACAAACATAGTTATAGTATGTGATCAAATCATAGCATGTTCAAGTCATTCATCAAGCCCAGCAAGTCCTGCAGTTAAAAAGAAGCTGCAGTGCATATACTGAAAACACCTCCTGCACTCACAGGCTTCTGGAAGTTGAATGAATTATGGGGCCAGTAGTGCTGACCTGCTGTTGGGAGGTGGGGTCTGGGCAGAAGAGGTAGGTTGCTGGAGGTGTGTCCTGGGAGGGTTTCTTTCTCTCCCTCCCTCCCTTCCTCCTTGCGCTCTCTTTCTGTCTGTCTGTCTGTCTGTCTGTCTGTCTGTCTGTCTCTCTGCCTCTCCAGCTCTGTACTTCTTCGTCTGCTTCCTGGCCACCAAGATGTGAGGAGATTTTCCTCTACCATGCCTCTTTTCCATGATGTCACTCTTGGAAGCTGGTCATCTGTGGACTTTAAACTACCGCCTTCCTCCTTTTAAGTTTTGGCTTTTGGGCATTTGTCCCAGTGATGCAGAAAGACTAAATTAGAAACAAACAGAAGTATCATTTTCCTTTTTAATCATAGATGCTTCCATGCTGGAGAGAGTATAAAGGAAAAAAACAAAACAAAACAAAACAAAACAACAACAACAACAAAAAAAAAACTGATTTGTTTTTTTGATCCAGAGGTCATCCCAGGATCTTGGGCTTTCAGCAATTTTTAACCAAACCTACACCCAAGGAATGCCAATTTCTAAGACCTCTAAAACTCAATACAGTGGCTGGCCAAAGAGCTCAGCAGATTAAAGTACCTGAAAGCAGAAACAGGGCCAGGGGTTCAATCCCTAGGCCTGCCTTGCCAGCCTCGCCCCTTGGACACGCTGAGATGGCAGTTGAGACTGGGGTGCACCTGTGATTCCAGCTCTTTGAGGCTGTAAATAGGCAGATCACTACAAGTCCAATCTAGTAGTGAGATTCTGAACACCCTGTAGACTCTTCCCTAAAATACAAAAAAATAAATAAATAAAAACACTTGGCTTTCATTTTATTTCCAAATCTGATGATTATTAATTGTATTATTTTTTAGCATCCTTTGCTAGCTAATCACTGAGTTTCTTGGGGTCATCACCACTCTCATTTTCTCTAGTTCGTGGAGGATTGTCAACAGTGCTACCACCAGCTAATTTCTCTTCCTCTTTATACCACTGAACACTGATCCCTGGAAGAAAGAATTACCTCAAGGTCAATAGCAAATACATGTAGTCTGAAAAGATAAAATCCACACTAATATGATTCCCAGAAGATGAGCCATTATAAGCCACAGGAGTAGCAAATCGTGGCTGTGACTGTGGTCCTTCTAATACGAAAGTATAGAATGTGTCTTCGCATGTGTGGCCTCTGCCTTTGGGCTCCCATCAGATTGATGTTGTGAGATCAATGTCTGTATCAGCAAATCATTCTCATTTTAAACCTTAGTCAAAAATCCATGGGCTATTTCTGAAACAATAATCATAAGTACTCCCATGAAATGGTGGGTATTTGAGTACTGGGATGGCCCACTAACATACAAAATGGCCAACCACAGTAAGATTGGGATTACTTGGAAGTATGAATGGCAGCAATTCAAGTATCATTACTTTGTGAATTTTTAACAAGTATTTTTAAGATATTTAAAAGTGGTAGGGGCAGGGCTGAGGAGATGGCTCAGTGGAGTGAGTGCTTCCCTGGCAAATGCAAGGGCTTCAGTTCAATCCCTGGTTCCGGAAAAAAAAAAAAAAAAAAAAAAAAAAAAAAAAAAAAAAAAAAAAAAAAAAAAAAAAAAAAAAAAAAAAAAAAAAAAAAAAAAAAAAAAAAAAAAAAAA